>JAMKQA010145901.1:0-10630 GCA_024699735.1 Posidonia australis | reverse complement strand
CATATCGCCCTCGGGCGTATAGCAAGAGGCTGAAAAGCCGACATTTCATTGGAGAAATCATAGAAGATCGATTTTATCGGGCGTGCGAGGGTGCCTAATACCTTCCTCGTGCGTAACAGGGATCCTTACCCACATCTTTTTGGTTTTCGCAGACTTTTCCTTATTGTTTTTTGCATGATTTATCATGTATATGGTTTTCCTCGTCTTCCATAATAGACTAGGTGGCGACTCCTGCATTTTGCATTTGTTTTGTTTTTCGACGTGATTTTGCCGACTGATTTCGCATTCTTTTGCAGAATCTCCTCGCCGGCATGGTTACACTAAGCTACCTTCTTCTTAATCAACAACTCCCACTCTTGCCATCTCCTCACTCTTACTCTGCCTTCTTCACCCAAACCCTCAACAAACAAAGAGAAGGATTGCCTACTATTCTACTCTTGCCAGGACAACAATTAGGCGTGAAGTGATCAATGTAAGAAGCATCTCTACGAAGGACCTATGATTGGCGAGGAAGAAAGCAAGATGAAGAAGAGGCTTTGGGTATAGAAAGAATAAGTTTTCAAAGAGGGGCTTTGTTTTGGGTTTTTTTTGGGATTTTATGGCGAAGAAGGTTGCTATTTTTGAATTGTAGGAATAGGTTTATTAGATTTATAGTTGATTTCGATTGTTTTTTATTTGCATTTAAGTTTTCAAAAAGGGGCTTCTGTTTTGGAATTTTATGGTAAAGGGTTGCTATTTTTAGAATGTAGGAGTAGGTTTATTAGATTTGTGACAATAGGGTTTAGATTGTATAAGTGATTGTGTCTTTCTCTTATTGATTTGTTTAGAATTGGGTTTAGGATTAGTCTGTATGCATTTATAAGATAATTTAGATGATTAATGAATTTTCATAATCAAATGAATTTTCTCTTATTTATCTCTATATTTAGATGTGTTGTATTAGTTTGTATGCATTTATCTCTATATTTATCTCTATATATATATAGTAGTCTGTATGCATTGTATTTGTTTGCATATATCTAGATGCCTTTAGATGATTTTTCTCTATACTTATATCTTATTTATCTTTATATGATTAATGAATTTTCATTGTATATGATGTGATTAAGGGTTTATGGTTTATGAATTCTAGGGTTTATGGTATGTTAGATATGTTTGATAATTTATATGTGTTTTCAAATTATTACCAGATAATTTCGTGCTTGAATTCTGTTTTCATTTCAAGTTTCTGTTTTTGTTCGATACATGTTGAGTTTGTAAATTCTTAGGTCATGTTGTGACTGTTATTCCACACGTCACTTGAATACAAGGTAATTGGAGAATGGGAACATGAATTCACAATTAAATCTCTGTATGATGGGTGCTCGTTGGTCTCACTAGATCTACAGACTAGGATCCCAAAGTACTTTAAGCGGAGAAGTTATTGGAAGGCGTACAAGAGTTAATTACAAGGGAGGCCACAGAGGATGCAGTGATGAGATATAGACAGCCTAAGGTCTTCCCCAGGGAATACCATGATGATCAGGATGTCTTCGACATGTTAGACAAGTGCAATCACACTAGAGTGATTGAAATTTGGTGTACAGTTGAGGCTGTTGGTGCTGATGGAATAGAGGGTATTAGGAGTCCTAAGATGCCTGTAAAAAGAAGAGCTAAACAAGTACCAAGAAGGCAAGCACCAACGCACAAAGAGCTATCATCTGAAGAGGCAGAAGATGAGCCTGTAACAGAGTCAGAATTTAGAGTTGAAACCTCATAAGCAATTGGAACATCTGGAACATCAGAAGCTCCCACAGTAGCAAAGTTAATCGAACAAAACCACGCAAATGAAGAGGTTATTAATGAGGGAGAACTTGAGTTAGAAGATGATGATATTGAGGAGCACATCCCAGAGCATGAACTGCTTGAGGACCCACAATTCAGCGATGATGATGATGATGAGGCCTATGTGGAAGCAGATAGAGACTTCCATTCTTTTGGAAGTAGTGATTTGGAAGAAGATTTTGAAAATGTCATGGATGACATTCAACCAGATATTGTCACAAATATACCAGGGACTGCAAACATCTCTGTGGGTAAAAAGTTTGAGCACAAGGCTAAATTCAAGGATGCAATGCATGAATATTCAGTTGTGCATGAACCTTTAGTGAGATATGAGAAGAGTGAGCCTAACAGAATTAGGGCATAGTGTGCAGACCAGACATGCAAATGGAGAGTGCATGCTAGTAGGCTGGCAGATGGTGTCACTTTTGAGGTGAAGGTACTTCTTGAGCCTCACACATGTGCCTCTTTGTGTAGGCAACACAATAAGATGGCTACACAGTTCTAGATAGCTTAGAGGTGCAAAAGCTGGCTTAAGATTGACCCATCAATGGATGTAAAGTCTATAAAATATAGATTGGCTGATGAGTTTAACGTCATCCTGCCATACCATAGGGTTAGAAGAGGCAAGAGCAAATCTCACACAAGAGTCTCAAACATCCATTAGATCACGTTATGCCTTCTGTCGGGAATCTTAAAGGCCACTTCATTCTAGGGGGTCTCACTCTAGAGACCTCCATTAGACCCCTCCATTAGATCAAGTTTTGTTAACCAATCAGTTGGAGCTATGCCTTTTGTTAACCAACCTTTTGTGCAGCAAACCTTTTGTTAACCAATCAGTTAGAGACCTCCATAGGGGTTTTTTTTTTTTTTTGTATTTTTTGTTTTGTCAGTGATACTTTAAGGTCGTAGTACTCAATACGGAGTTAGATGGTCAGTCATTATGTATTTTTTGGTATGTCTAACTGCACACGGTACTCTAGTTAATCTTGTTGTAACTATGTGATGCTTATATTTCCATTATAGTGCTGTTTCTTAACTAAAATTAATGAGTGATGTTTAGTTTGCATGGATTGCAAATCAATAGATGGTGCTTTTTTTAAAACGGTAATTGCATTAATATTAAAACTATAACAATGAAACCACCGTCATGTCAAAATCCTATAGCATCTATCTAGAGGTATTATAATAATACATCAAAATATAGATACTGGTGTTATCACAAAAAGAAAACACAAAGTCATATGTGATACAAAATTAGGAACATAGACATTTCCTAATATAACAAGCATGGCATTTCAAACAGTGTAAGGTTGCACTCTCCTTCCATCTACTCCATTCGGCATTTGAATCAACAAGTAGGCTTCGATCCGAGTTGAAAGCAGGATCAAAGTCATCGATAGCTTGACCTAAAAAGCTGTTGTGAATGTCCCAATTAATCTGTAACGTCCTGATAGCTAAAAAAGTTACTACCTATACATATTTGCCACGATTTATCCAAAAAGAAGTTAGTACCAAAATATGTCAAAAAAACAGTATTAACACCTCAATTATGATTGCAGAACACAACTCCATTTCTATTTAACCCAAAACACCAAAAAATCGCCAGAAACAAAGTATTCCAACCAAGATTACGAATCTGAATCATAAAGTGTCATTTCAAAGAAAAATCCTACTTAAGAAAAATACTAGAAAGCAAAAAATTAACATCTCTCAAAAGAAAATTCCATATTACTCTAAAAATAGAGCAATAAAAGAAAATGTGTAATACATTTTTTCCCTGAGTGCCACAGATGCAGCACCTAGGTGACCCTTGCCAACTCTTTTTTATTAGATTGGCTTGAGTAAAGATCTTATCTTTAATAGCAAGCCAACTGAAAACTTCTACCTTTAGTGACACAATGCTGTTTCAAATCTATAGATGGTATAGTATGTGATGTTTTCCAATTCTACGCATGTATTCTTACAGGTCAATTCGTGGGTGTCTACAGTTGTAGGTCATGGCTTGCATCCATTGCAGTTGTAGGTCGTTGATCAACAAGCTATGTAGTGGAGGAAGATGATGGGTTGCTAGAAGGAGAAGAAGGGTTGTTGGAAGGAAAAGAAACTCGGAGAAAAAGAATGGAGAAGAAGATCGAAGATGGGTTGTTGAATGGAGAAGAAGGGCTATTGGGAGAGAAAGATAGGTTGCTGGAAGGTGAAAAAGCTGAGAGAAGAAGAATGAAGGTAACAAGGAATCAATTGTTAGGACATGTTAGTGTTATTTTTTGTTCATCAAGAAGGCCATTTCAAAGTTGAGAGTTCCATAGAAATTAATAGCTATGCATATTAGATTTGATGAAATGAATTGAGTTGTTCGTTATGGATGTAACGATAAGAAATAGTTTGAGAATTACCTATTCCTCTACAATTCGAAATCAAAGAATCAACCATTAGAACCGGCACCAGTTGAGTTGGATTGACCAAGAGGTCTTGCGACCCTTTAGACCCTTTTTCTGAGGTTGTATGCTCTGATAGCAGAACCTAAGGGCTTCAACCGAGTGCACTTTTGTTCAACATCAAAACGAACCAAAGCCTCCATAGAATCAAAAGCTGCTCCTTTAGTACTCTCGTCAGTATTAGTCTTTCCAGCAATTTCTTGAGATTTACAATGAACATCTTCACCAGGCTCCCATAAAGGATTAGTAAATGAAATTTTCTCACTAACTTCATAGAAATCTTCACTATCCTCCTCAAGGGCAAAGGAAGACAGTTCAACCTCATCCTACTTGTTCAATATAACAAACCTAGGACCAGAATAGTGAAGGTCCCAAAACCCACCAAATTCATTTGGTTCATCATCACTGCTAAACTTAGTTTTAGTAGTCAAATCTTCCCGGATATCCTTCTCCATTTGAGCTACAAGAATAATTAAAGCTGGTCATGCCTCTTTAATCTCCTAAAGAGAGTAATTAGCATCCCTAAGCATTTGAAGATCATCTCTAGTGTCCTTCCTAGTCCCAAATAAAGGTAATTGGTTGGCATTCACAAGGCTGTTACCTACCTAATTAAACAAGTGTACTGCTTCTTTTTTCACTTCCACACCATGTAAACTTGATTGAATGAGCTACTCTAATTTTTCCACTGCTGAGGATTGACATCCTTTATATATCTCAGAGATCTTTTTGCCAGAGTTTCCTTTGTTAATAGATCTTTTAATACACTTGCAAAAAAAAAGGGATGAAGAAACGATTGGGAGTTTTGCAAAATGAACTTTCTTTGGATGGACAAGAAAAATGTCCATTTTACTTTCTTCTCCACTAGACCAATAGGAGAGCACCCTTTTTTTTCTTTTTTCCTTTCTTCTTCTCCTTCTTTTTTCCCCTCCCCAAGCACAAGGAGAACATGTGGTCAATACCTATTTGATGGGATTTAGGGTGAATACACACAATCTTGATTTTTTTAGTGAAAATAAAGACTACTGTTGGAGAGCTTGAAAAAGAGTTGTTTCTTGAAGATGAGTAGTCTCCCTCTCACTCTCTAAATCAAGATATTCTTCTTTCCAATGCCATCTTATGGACTAGTAGTATATAGGAACTAATAGATATGGATATAAGTTTTGTTTTTTATTGAATGATATAGTTATATCACTTGTGCTTGTCACACCCAATCGAGAACAAGGAAGGTGATAATGTGAAAATAGATCATTTCATAAGGTCTGAAATTTATATTTAAAGTACTAAAATTTTGGATTGAAAAGTTCTTATAGGCTTAATATACCATCAATTCTTATATAGAATTGTATAGAAAAGTGTCATGTATTATTTCATTGATGTATATTTTTTTCTTTTTTTCCGCTTCTACATATTTGATAAAAATAAGGTCTGAAATCTTTTAGAATTTTATACTACTTAGTCTTATGAATACATAATGACATCAATCTAGAAGTATCTTATAGGTGAGATGCAATATTGTAAGACAACTTACATGTTTATACTCTTTCTTTGCATCAATTCCTCGAGAAAATTTCTAAAATATTAATGCATATATTTCAATGCATACTAGCTTATAATAATGCAAATAGCTTCTTTTTTTATTTTTCCTTATTATCTATGGTCATTGTTTGCTATCATAAATGAACTTGTGTGTCAATGTATATGTGTAATAAATGGTTTCGTGTGGCATGTGACATTGTGTACCTGATCTACACTTAATAAAAGAAATGACAAACATTTTGTCTTTCTTGAGCTACAGACTTTTGGCCTTAGGTATGACTCATTCAGTTGTAGTTCTTTTCCCTTAATATACTAAACAGAAGTATTTATACATAAAAACTGCTAGATCTTAGATAACCTAATATAGATGGTTATGTTCTTTTTACATTGATGATTATTTGAAATCTCTTAGTATTACTCTTACTTTAGAGATGTATGGATACTTTTGAACAAAATTCAAGGAAATGATTGTGTGACACATAATGAAAGATGAAACTTTAGTATTATCAAATTACAAGAGGTAATATTTTAATTGTTTGAGTCGAATAATTTTCGACCCCTTGTTGGTTGTTCCACTTACTAAATCTTTGTCGTTGGACTCATGGTTCTTTATTGTTTCTTTTTCTTTAACTCCAAGGCAAGAGTAGCAGCAACGTTGACCATCCACCTTTTTAAATACTCTTTTAGAGGTTGAGCTATTTTGTGCAAAGGCATCTACCATCTAGTTTAGGTAAGGTTGTTTTGCTTCTAAGGTATTTAGAATGTAACAAGTCTAATGCTATTGTATGGGGAAAATGTAATAGATAGTCTATCTTGACTTGTTAGAGATGTTGAAATTCCTTATGACTTGAGACATGGATGATGAAATTAATTTAGATGAAGAATGTTGTTTGGATTTAAATGTTATTAAGTTGTATGTGATCTTCACCCCCATTGAGCAAAAAGGCGATGTGTGATAACTTGGTATCAGAGCTTAAGTTATTGATTCTGTAGACATCATAAATTGTGTTGAATAAGTTGGATTTGATTCTTTGAATGTTAATAGAGGAATCTAATAGATATTATGGATGCTTTATACAGGATAGGATGCCTTTTTGCCGCCAACCTCGATCTCGTCGAGCCCCTAAGACATGTCGTGTTGCCGCTCAAAATAATCCTCATGCCCCTCCTCCTCCTGAGCACTATGTTTCTCTTGAGAAAGATGTGCCAGTTGAGCAACAAGAGGAGATAGCCTTACGTGATACTAACATTATTGTCCCTCCACTACCTTCTATTCTTGAGTGGAGGCGAGAGTTTGTAAACATTGTGAGAAAGACTTTTGCTACTGTCATCCCACAACAACTGGCACAACCTCATCCACTACCAATACATTCGACACAACTTCAAATTCAGTCTCAACCTAAGCCTATTGCAATTCCCAAGACATATGAGATATATGGGAGACTTGGAGCAAATGCTTTTTCTAGCACTGGAGATCCTTCTATTGCAAATTCTTGGTTACTGGAAATTAAAAAGGTATTCAATCTCTTTGGAAATACCAATGAGGAGAAATTTAAATATGCAGTTTTCCTTTTGAAGGATGAGGCTTCTTATTAGTGGAAATCAGTGGAACAAAGATATCCTGATGCATCTTTGACATGGGTTGATTTTCAGAAAGAGTTCCAAGACAGACACTACCCTAAGACTTTTTGAGATGTAAAGAGAAGAGAATTTACTCATCTAAGATAGGGAAATGTGACTATGTCTAAATATAAACAGGAATTCACTAAACTTTCCCGCTATGCATCTAAAATGATAGCAAATGAAGAGGATAGATGTAGACTTTTTAAGGATGGATTACAGTTGGACATCATGTCCAAGCTTGCCTCAACAAATCACTCTGATTTCCCCTAACTAGTAGAGGCAGCAAGAGAGTTGAGAGGGCAGTCTTTACATACCAAGGTCATAAGGACCAATCAAAGAAGAGGAACTTTGATGACAACTTCCATGTAAACAAGCAAGCTTCCACTGTGGGAGGATCCACCTCCCACTAGCTAGAGTGTAGTTCTACTTGGATTGTTAACCAAATCGGGAATTCTACAAAACAACAAAAAGCTCTAGCTCATAGTCAGTAGATAGGACAATGTCAAATGTACAAAGGGACAAGTTATGCTACAAATAATCAGGCTCACTCAACATTTAGTGCTCATAACATTTCTAGTCCCTCAATTGCTCAGCATTACTCTATTTGTGGTGTGTACATCAAGGAGAGTGTCGTAGAGTTTCTTAGACATGCTATGAGTGTGGTTAGGTTGGACTCATCAAGAAAGAATGTCCTATGCTTGTAAGAGGAACTGTTGTGACAACCACACAAAATTCTAGCACTATTCAAGCAAGGGGAAACTTACCTAAGAACACTTAACAAGGAAGCACCCCAATTGCTGGGGGAACAGTACAAAATAGCTAGTCTACAAGACATCGTGATCAAGCCAGGGTTTATGCTATTACTCAACAAGAGGCCATTGCAGCACTAGATGTTGTTTAGTGTATTGTTAAGTTTGCTGGTTTTGATGTATGCATGTTGGTTGATCTTGGATCTGCACATTCTTTTATGACTTATTCCATGGCTCCCAATATGGGTTGAGTACCCGATAGTTTTGATTCTCCACTTACTATGGACATTCCTTTGGATGACTCGATAATTGTTTAGGATGCATATCATGATTGTCAGGAAGATTTGAGATTTTAGTTGAACTAGTTCCTTTAAAGATTAGGGATTGTTTATCTAAATACGACATAATTGTAGAATGTAACGCCTCAGTGCTACATAATAGTACAGAAACTACTCAAATAATTTAATTAAATCTAATTTAACAAGAATAAACAATTAAATAATTTCAAATCACAACCCAGACCTGTGCGCAAGTAAGTGACTCCGAAGTCGCACCAAAGTAAGGCCTCCAACAATGCACTTGAAATAAAACAATTTAAAACCACGCATGAGTGACGTCAATGTCACCTAGTACGTGCTCCAAAACACACACCAAAGCGGAAAACCTAAATCACTTTCAAAGCTACAAGGAAAACATGATTCTAGAAAAACCAACATACGCAGTCGAAGAAAATCATCTATAAATCATGACTTTTCAAAACTCTTTTGTAAACTCCTTTTAAAATCTCATGCTCATTTTCAAATCACTTTATGCATTTCAAGAAGTCATTTTTCTCACCAAGAATCCATCCAAAACACAAGTCATCTCATATATCAAGTCACACAAAACAAGACTAGAAGCTAGCAAACACACAAATCTCAATCTATCACAAAAACCTGTCGTATCACCCTGACCACAGGTGACCGACTTGACCTCAAGCAGTTGGCAAGGCTCCATCCCCGTCCACACTGTAGCACCGCAGTAAACCACCCCGTATAGGAGTTCAACCACTTCGACTGCAGCCTCAAAGTAGCATACCCTCACTAGTACTAACACGGAGTGTGTCGACTCCGTGATACCCCTGAGTGTCCGAGTACCTGGAGACTCTAACCCTAGACCCGACCAACACCTGCACTGAGAGATCCTCGGGTTTATCATCTCCCGGGCCCTACAGTACTACAACTATACACAGTCACGAGGCTCTTTCCTCGGAGCAATTCGGCAACCACAGCCTAAGCCTGTCTCCAACCACTCAGAGGTCCCACTACCCCTTGTCGGTACAGCCAATCGGCTTTTATGTTGTTCATATAAATCTCGACAAATCATTTAAAACATATGCGGCTTCCTTTAATACTCTTTTAAATCACTTTCAAAATTATTATCAAAACTCATTCTCAATCATTTATTTTCACATTCATGGTTCTCAATATTCATCCATTTATTAATTCATAACCATTTCTGAGCATTTCCTACTTGTTTTAGGAAATTATTTTCATCACACTTTATTTCACATTTGTTTATACCATCATGGTTTCTCATGATCTCATGCATTTAATCATTTATTAGTCCACATGTAATAATAGGATTTTATTCACATCTTAATCAAGCACAATTACTAAAACTAGAGTCTAAGCTATTGAAAACGCTAGATTCGCTAGCCATTTTCGCCAGTGAAAACCGCCATCTAGATTCGATGGCTATTTTCACCAGTGAAATCCACCATTGATTTCCGTTAGGAGAATCCGCTAGTGATTCTCGTCAATAAAAACTGCCTGACCCTTATACAATTAGTGCAGAAAACTCAGACAGAACCCATATACAAGAAAAATTAGATTTTGCGAGGACAAAGAGCGAGGACTTAGCGAAGACATGTCCTCGCAATAATATAATGAGGACATATAGCAGGGATTTTGCAAGGAAATGTCCTTGCAATAACATAGCGAGTTTTTTGCGAGGATTTTTTCCTCGCAATGTCCTCGCTTGCTATTTAGCGAGTGCATAGCGAGGAAATGTCCTCGTTAATATCCTAGCTAATTTAGGTATACAATATCTCGACGCAGGTCGTTTTGCCCCTTTCTTTCTTACCCTAAAAACTCGTTCGCCTCCTCCTCCGCCTCTCCTCTGTCACTCGACCTCCTCCGCCTCCTCGACGGTGCTCCTCTGCAGCACCTCCTGGAAGGTGTGTCCTGGTCCGCCTTCTCCTCCTACTTGTCATCGAATTCGTCAGCGCTGCGTCCTCTCGTCGGCACAGGTTTATCGTCCTCCTCTTCCTCTGTAGCACACTTTTAACAAACTTATACTAGTTGATTCCTTGGTTTAAATTTTTATCTACATCCTTCTGTCTTGTTAAAGTTTAGTTCAACAACTGTTTCGTGATTTAATTTAGCTCAGATCTGATCTTTTGACATGTAAATGTTTGCTTTT
>JAMKQA010145900.1:0-11000 GCA_024699735.1 Posidonia australis | reverse complement strand
GATTGCATAAGTAATTAAGCTTGTTTTATCTGTTAAATAATCTCCTTGTATGTAATTTGTCATTAATCTGTAAAGACCGATCTAAGTAATTAAAAAGTGTTAATTCTCTATTCACCCCCCCTCTAGAGGAGCTATCCGATCCTACAACTTCAACGCATTAAGACTGAAAACTGGATGTACAAATATCCAAGTTGAAATATTACCCTTGTATCTTCTACAAAACCCAAATTAGAGCCTTTGCTAGCTCTACCTTCTCCCTAGCAGCACCTCAACAATAACATAGAACTACAAGACTAGTGATCTAACGACTGCAACGACATGATACAATACATGATAAGTTCGGTTTTGCATTAGTTCCACATTGAAGAAAAAAAATACACGTTAGACACTAATTCTTAGGTTTTTGCAAACAAAAAGGAGCATCAACCATAAATAACTCCACCACGTAAAATTCAACAGAAACAAGAAGGAAGAAAAATAAAATCCCCAGATTAGAATTCACTCAATAGAAAAGCAAGAATGCCATGGAAAACCCTAGAGAGGTTGTGGGGGAGTGGATCGGTATACCTTGAGGTCGATGTTGGAGTGGGTGGAGAGGCATAGGCTGAACTAAGGGTTCTTTTGGATGGTCCTCCACTTGTTGGCATTGTGTTTCCCCACATCGGCAGGGAGGGCTACTCCTCCTCTGCCGTCCACTTCTACTTTAGTGCCCCCATCTTCCTCTCCCTCCAATGATGACTATGAGGGCTGTGATTCCTTCAACTGCCACTGCTATTTCTCCTCGGTGATTCAATGATGGATAGGGTGGCGGAAGGAGGAGGAGGAGGAGGGTAGAGGAGAAGGTCGTGGAAGGAAGAGAAGAGCAGAGGAAAGGGTGGCGGAAGAAGGAGGAGGGTAGAGGAGAGGATCACAGAAGGAGAGGAGGGCAAAGGAGTGGGTGGCGAAAGGAGGACGAGGGTAGACGAGAGGAACTCGTACAGTGGTGGAATCAATAGGGGCAAACTATCTGCGAGTGAAAACTCATCAAAAAAAATTTATTCCATTTGTGAGAACTTAGCGAGGAATTGTCCTCGCTAAGTCCTTGTTAAATTTTTGCAAGGACAAGTCCTCGCAAATTACAGAATTTCTTGTAGTGTTGGCGACAAAATCATTACGTTGCTACCCGTATAGTTGACGAGACTGTAGATTCGGATTTTGCCGAACGTGGTGAATCAATGCCTAAAAAGCAATGATATTTTCTACGTCAGCTAGTCACTGCTTGCATAGGCACTGAGCAACTAAAAAGGAAAAAAATTTGAAAATTAAGATCACAAAATATCCTTCTACCAATCTATTAGTAAATAACAACCAAATCAATTATTTAAAATCATCTTCTTAATAGAAAGATTTTAAATAAATTTCAAAATCAATTTAAACTTAAGATGTCAAGTAAATCAAATTTGAAAATTTTAAATATCCAAAATTACAATAATATTTGTTCAAATCAAGGATATATTAGATTTAAAATAGATTGGCAATCATTCAGATATTTTGGATTTTATCTTATTTTTTTAACATTATCTTGAATTAAATATAGTTACAATATTAAAATGTGATAACTTATCATAAAAATCTTCTTTTTGGTAAAATAAAGATAAATAGTCTAATTATCATGTTATCCAAATTTCAATAAATTTCTTGAATTATTTGGCATTTATAAAGATTTATATGATATGCATATATATATATTTAAGTGCTTAAAAATTATAGAAATTATAATAATTATGGGAAAAGTCACGATACTATTCATAAATGTCCCATATGTCATATTAAAGCTCGAGATGATTAATTATTGTGAGAGAGATATCTAGTATGCTTGTTGCCTGTGTGATTGGTGCCATGTATAATCTAGTCGCCTAAAGGTGAGGCAATGAGACTTATAGCCCTTCGAACTAGCAACTACAACACTCGCCTGCTACACTGGCAACATCTTGGTCTTTTACATTTTACCCCTTATTTGTTATCATATCCATAGAAATACATTAAAACATCGAAAATACTTCAAAAATTCCATAAAATCATAAAACATCTTATTTAGGATTAAATTACTCAAATTTACCACCAATTTGAGTAAGGCGAGAGTATCAACTCTACCATAGTTGATGACTCACACCGAAAATGTTCAAGGGACTTGAACCTATCACTAGTTTGAGCATGTTAGCTTTGCCACAGCGAACAACCTTCATTCAAGTAAAATCAAGAATGTTTTTAAAGGAATCATGGAAAAACTAGAAAATATGTTATAGATCCTTAGCTATGTGATCTGGGGTGCCTCAAGGATTCCTATCTTACTCAACTCTGTTGATGTGAAAATGGGATATTTACAGTTTTGTTAGGGGACGGGATATATATGACCACATACAATTGGCTCAGGAAGTTATTACTGATTTGAATAAGAAATGCAGAAGGGGTAATATTATTTGCAAGTTGGACATGCTAAAGGCGTATGAAAGATTGGAGTGGTGTTTTCTTGTGGCTGTCTTGGAGAAATTTGGGTTTTTTGCTTGGTTAATTGGGATTGTAAAGTGGACCGTGAATAATAATTGGTTCACTATTTTGATTAATGAATAGCAGTGTGGTTTCTTTAAATCTCATCAGGGTCTTAAGCAAGGAGATCCTCTTTTCCCTTCTTTGTTTATTTTGGCATATTAGCAGGGGGCTTAAGAAGTTGTTTGATAAGGGGCTTTATGAGAATTTTGCTACGTGTGGTAAGGGTATTCCTCTCTCGCATTTATTTTTTGCTGATGATGCCCTTACTTTTTGTAGAGCTCCTTACATTACTATTTCGAGGATTATGGAGTTTATCACTAGATATGAGCATGCATTAGGGAAACACATGAGCAAGAACAAATGCACGTATTATTGGCATAAAGAGTTGGCTGTGAAGGAACATGTTGAGCAGCAGTAGACACCCTGATTTGTAATCGCTTGCCGGTGGATTTCTCTAGTAGAACTCGCTCTGGTTGCAACGAAGCATTCTCAATGCCAAAACCTACCTAGTATCCCAGACATTTCACATCCTAACCTAGCCCAATTCACAAGCCTAAGCCCATATAATGGTCGTGCATTCATAAAACCAGCCCAAATCCAGCAAACAGGACTCTGACATGGCTCTAATGCACAAATTAGGCACACTTCTTGGGTGCACATTAGGGGCGCAAATATGTGGCGCACTGGTCCTATGTCAGTAAAACTCAGAGTGTTTTCTGTTAGTTTACCCGACTCTCTCACTCCCTATTAACCACCAACCTTGCATAGACCATTATGCCCTCATCCTAAACATTATTCACATCCAAAACCCCTTACCGAAGCATGTCGTTCACGTGGAGACCCTTGGAATGCCAAGACCTTTAGGTTCCAAGGCATTTCACCTTCTTGGTCTTTTTTAACCCAAAGCACAGCAAGCCTTGGCTCCTCTTTTGGCAAGCTAGGATCCCTAGGCTCCACCTCTCTCGGCATCCTCTCAAGTACCTTGGCACACTCCCACCTCTACTCACCCAGGAGGAAGGGAAAGCCTTGCACCATGCACTTGAGAAAACACCCACCGCACTGCACCTTCCAGCCACCCAAAACACATTGCAAATCTCCTCACTACCCAAGCCTCGGTCGTTCACTCATGACCTAAGCACCTTCAGGCACTACCCAACACCCTCACAACCAAAGCCTAGTTGCAGCCTTCGTCGTCCAAGCACCCACATCACTGAGAGGGACATCTGGCCTGCTAACACAAGTAACTCTTTATCCTTTCTTCATAATGTGTCTACTTCCTGCATGATTTAGTATTGATGCTTCTAGTTTGAATTGTTTTCAATTGAATATTGCCTGGTTTACCATCATTAGTAGCATAGTTTAGTTTTCTGATGATGGGCTCACCGACTGTGTGAGGCCATTGGCCGATGAGCACGGGCCACAACCCATTACCATGCATCATGGCATTCCTTCCCTTCCCCTTTGTCCATCAGGGTTGCCTAACGAGCCTCTTATGCTCGTAGCCATGTGTATGGCTGAGTGAACTTCGGCGAGACCCAACATGGGGAGGGAAGAAGTAATTGTATCCACTACTTTTTTTAGGCATTGATATAACATGCATGGCATCTCTTGGATCTCCTTGGCCCTCCATTGGCATCGCGGAAGGCTCACAGCTAGATCCCATGGTCGTGAGCACCAGTGAACCCTATCGTTGGTAATAGAGGTGGGGAAGATGAAAGGGAGACACCCAAACCTATTTCTATGCATCTTTATTTTCCTTGGTACCCAGGCAAACTCATCCAATAGCCACTAGCATGATTCAATGCATGCATTTAGCCCAGGTTGGCATTTTAGCTTGCTGTCTGAAACAAGGTACTTGGGGTGCACTAGGTTGGCGCACCAAATTAGCACACCAACTTGGCGCACCTTCCAGGCACACGAACCCTGTTCCAGGGTGCAAACAGCAAGTTTGCGCCTTGTTTTGCGTGATTTTTGCAAACAGTTTCGGTTCACTTGTTCCTGATCTTGCCTCTTGGATATATTGCACTCGCTTTTGCATGTTATTTAGCATCATACACGCATGATTAATGCTAGTTTTGTACTTCATAAGCAAGGATGCTTACTACTCACTCTGTTGTGAATCGATCGCTCTATTGGGCACTATAGACAAAGCTTCTTTGTGTCGGCACTCGATTCAGAGTCTAAGTAGAGCGGCTGAGCAATAGGTTGTGACCCACAACCTACTTTGTTTGCATGGCATTAAGTACTTGACTTTAGGTATCCATTGACATAACATTACATATTACCCTTGGGCATACAGTAAAGGCATCTTCATGCCAACATAGCCATATAAGCGAGCAAAAGTCATAAAAGACCGACTTGTTGAGTGTACGAAGGTGCCTAATACCTTCTCAGTGCGTAATAGGGATCCTTATCCTCTCTTCTGGCCGGCAATGACCTCTCCTCGATCATGCATATTTGCATTGTTTTCATTATTTCTATTACTTTTTTATGGTTTTCCTTGTTTCTCATTTTAAGTAGATTAGGTGGCGACTCCATTGCTTTATTATCTTTGTTATTAGCTTTTGCCTTACCTTTTTCACTGTGACTTTGCTCGATCTCATGCGTTCAACCTTTCACACTTCGCACGAGTAGTCGTCGACATGGTTATAGTGGCTTACTAGTTTTTCCAAAGGTTCTTGGCCTCTTTGTTATTTAAGAGCTCTTATTGCACCTGGTAGATTGTTTGCTTCTTATTTCTCTAGCTTGGTGGATAAAATTAGCAGACGTATTACTAGTTGGAAGGCTAGGACGTTGTCTATGCCTAGGCATTTGGTTCTTATTAAGCACATCCTCTGTTCCATCCTAGTGTATATTCTTGTTGTTACTAAAGTGTCAGTTGGTGTGTTCAAAACTAGTGAGACACTTCTTTGTGATTTTCTGTGGGATTATTTTTTTGTAAACGGTAATTGATATATATTACACTCAAACACTTGGCTATGAGAAACCACCACCAAGTGATGTAATATATATGATGTCCGTGGGAGTCGAATTCCCGACTTCTCGTACAACCACAAAGAGGCTTCACCACTAGACTAAGTGGCTGCAAACTTTTCTGTGGGATTATCAAGATGGGAAAAGAATGGCTCACTGGATCAATTGGACGAAGTGTACTTCCTCTCTCAGTCATATGGGTCTTGGCATACGTCAGCTGTAGGACATTCAATATCTTTTTAATATCAAGAGTTATTGGAAGTTTTTGCTGAAGGAATCCCTTTAGAGTAATTTTTGTTGTACTAAATATAAAGTGATGTCTATGGGGTGGTTTTCAAAGTATTCCTATGCTACTTTGCGATGGAAGAAAATTCAGGAGATTTTGCCTTAGGTGATTGCTAACTCTCAGTGGTTGATTGATAAAGGGAACAAGTTTTTTTTGCTAGATAAATGGTGGGAGGATGGTATTTTATTTAATAATTTTAATGTTCCTAGTAGTGTGGATCTGGCCACACCTATCAGCGACGTGTTCCATCATTAGGATTTATTTCGCCAAGTGCTTTCAACTAAGGCTTATGTGGTTAGCAAAATGTGGAGGGATCTTCACAATCTTGAGTTGGATTCATTTGGGAGTGAGGATAGGCTTATTTGACTTCCGTCTATTAGTGGTGATTTTCTCTTCAAAGTACGTCGGTGAAGTTTCATATGCCTTGCAACAAGTCTAGTTTTGCTAAACTACTTTGGTCCTCTAGTTTGTCGTCAAAGGTCTTTATTTTGCTTTGGCGTATGGGTTGGATTGGGATGTCTGTGGATTGCAATGTGTAGCGAAGAGGTCTTCATTTTGTTTCTAAGTGCACTTGTTGTCAACAGAGTCATGTTGAAACGGTGTCTCATCTGTTTAGATAGAGTGACTTAGCGTCCTTTCTTTGGAGGAGGTTTTGGGATCTATTGCACACTTCTGTATCTATTGACGTGTTCAACAACATTGTTGATTGGTTTTCTGCTGTGGGGTTAAGTTCTCTTCATAAGATATTACTTGGGATGCTTCCTGGTCTTATATGTTTGCATACCTGGAAGGAGAGATGTTCTAGAAGATTTTTCTGCTAAGGTGCACACCAATTTGATGATTGTATCTTATATTATTTCTGATTGCAATGTCATCTTGTAGGATAAGAAGTTTAGTTCCTTTGGGATGGATGTCAGTGAGCTATCTTGTCTGGGCTTCCAGATTCCCAAAGAAGTTGATAAATGGTACATGATTTTGAAGTGGATCCCTCCTCGATATGGTTTGAAGGGTAATGTTGATGGCTCATCTTCTTGCTCACCTTTTGGAGGGGGAGGTCTTGTTCAGGATGCTTCTGGTTTGGTTGTTCTAGCATTCTCTTATTTTTATGGTGATGTTACTAACAATGAAGTAGAAATGTGGGCTATTTGGGAACTCTTGAAGCTTTGTGATAATGCGGGAATCTCTTCTATCTTTTGTGGAATCTAATTCAGAGAATGTTTTTCAAATGTTGAATGGTAGGCATGCCCTGCAATGGAAATGCAACAAGTGGTATAGGAAGATCATTGGACATTCCTCTTTTACTAGTATTTCCTTCTCCCAGTGTTATAGGAAAATGCGATTTTCTAGCTGATTATCTTGCCAAAGAAGGGAGTTCTTAGAGAAGGGATATTGTGTATACCAATTTTTTTCCTAGGAAATTGCAAGGTCTATGCAACCTGGACAAATGAGGTATTCCTTTCATTCGTTTGTGGAAGTTCTAGTCTTTGAGATGTTTGGGAATTGTTGTTATGTTTGTGGAAATATTAGTTGAGTACTCAAATATCTTCTCATTCCTTTCTCTTTTTTCCCTAAAGGACTGGGTTTTTGGGATTTGAGATGGGAGATATTCTGACATTATGCAGATTGCATATATGCCATCCTAGTTAGGGTTGTTCGGTTATTTTTGATAATTTGTTTCTAGGGAATTATTCTTGTAGAATAGGTAGTACTAGTTGTTGCTTTGAGTATTCAAAGACTTAAGTTTTACACTCTTGTTTGCTTGTAGCCTTAGTACTTGTAACCTTCTAATCATTAGTAAAAGGTTACTTTCTTTTGCCCTCACAAAAAAAACATACTTTTGAGGGAGAGTCAGCTATTTTGGACATACATTGTACTATTTTTCCTTTGTTAAGGTTTTATCCCATATCATTTTCCTTTGCAAAGTTTTAATAACGCAATCTTCTATCTCTCAAAGTTATATAAGAATAATGTACTCTTTTTCCTTCGCTAAGGTTTTATTTCATTGGATTTTTCTTAACAATGTTTTAATGAGACATATTCTTTATACAAGGTCATCCAAGGGGGAGTACTATAAATTTATACATATGGAAGATGTGGATAACCTTTGAACTACAAATCTTTTGTATTCTTATAACTCTTGCCTCTACCAATTATAGAGTCTTTTCATGTACCTCCCCTGCACCTACATAAAGGAATTGAAATGAGATGTAGATGGCATGACAACAAGTAAATGATATTAGTCTCCACTTGAAATGCTTTTTACTACTTTCTTCTATTCTTTTTTCATAGTCAAGTTTTTGTTGCTATTTTCTTTTAGTTTTACAACAATTATATCAGAACTTTTTATAATCTCCACAATTTATGTAGATTAAAAATTAAAATTTCCAACAAATATGGAAACTGCAATCTTTAATTATTTATAAAGACAATTTCATTGCTCATTATTGTGTGTCATTCAATCCATTTAATGAATGCCCCAAAATACACAAGATTAAAATCAAAATACTCATGGTTAAGATAAGAATTATCCAAGAAATCTTGTCAACAAAAGAATTTTATCAAAATTGTTTATAATATCCACAAATTAAGTAGATTTAAAATTAAAATAAAAATGGAAACAAATGTGAAAATAGTAATCATTAATAACTTATATTGACAATTTCAATTTATTATGATCTATTAAATTTTTAAAAATATCCATAACTACAATTAGGATATCAATTCCTAAAATCATTGATCAGAAATCATTCAATTCGACCATCTTCTATGTTGATGATAAGAAGGAAAACAAAAGCTAACAAATTAGATCTCTTGAGGTACATTGTTTCATTCTCCATCACTATTAACCCGTTAACAAATTAGATCTCAAGAAAAAATTAATACTAGGATTAAGAAAATAAAATATCTAAAATCTGATTTTTCTTCACCATCAATATCAAATTTGGATGAATGTTGTCTCAACACTTGCTATTGATTTTCAATGATTTCTAATATCTTTGTCAATTTTGAGCAAATAAAATTTTGATTATTTTATTTAGTGAAATGCATATGATATATTAGTCTTTTTGCTTTTGAAATTCCATGTTGTCTATCGTTTGTATCTCTTTTCAATAGCAATTAATAGTTGTAGAATATTTTTTGTAACTTGTAATTTTACACGTGAATTTTAACTCTAGAATTTTTAAATCCAACTAGAAATATGGCTCCATCTTACCAAATAGAGCCTTATTGGAAGAAAAAAGAAACAGGATACTGTAGGAGGGATCTATATTGCTTTCAAACAATAGCTTTCTCGCTATAATATTGGTGTCACACTGTCTTTTTTTTTTTTTTTTTTTTGGTTATCGATTTAGATTTTGAATATCCTTAAATTCAAATCCGAAAAACGTGACGCATCTCCCAACCACCGACAATGAGACATTATCTACTGGTGTCACACTGTCACTACCTCACAAATATACAAGCGAACAGGAGGCCAAGCACAATACTGGTATACAAACACGCACACACGATTAAATAATCAGCCACAGCATCAATCGACCAACAACAACAACAACAAAATGAACAAAAAAAAAGGAGAAGAAAAGGGCAATATGTATCTGGAAACCTACAAGAGCCCATCGATTTTGTTTAGGTACAAATCATACAGTCTGAAGTTTGAAACTATTTCTTCCCATCTTTCTTTTCTTCTTTAGCTGGACCAACTGTTACTATGTCTACCTTTCCTGCCTTCTTTAACTTCTTGGCAACGGTCACTGGGTCCATCTCTCCTACGATGGTCATCTTCTGGTCCTTCAAATCCGCAGCGATCGAATCAACGCCTGGAAAACCGAAACCACAAGAGGTTAATAAAATTTCACATAGACTTCGTCAGAGTCACTGCTGTAGCAAATACAGAAAACATGCAGTACCATAGATCTCGGCGACGGCCTCCACTGCCTTCTGCTGCGCCTTCTGGTCCACCATCGCCGAAAGCTTCAGCACCACCTTCTGCACACACGAACAAGAGAAAGCCAAGATTATAAGAATGTGACCTAAGCTTCGTGTAGCCAAGAACAAGATGAGATAGATCGATTCATGGCAGGAGAAACGTGCATACTTGTGCCATTTCAGGTTAATTGGAAGGTGGCGGAGCGCTGAATGGAGTCTGGAGACGGAGGTCCAGGAGTCGAGCATAAATAGGCATCATCACCACATGACGTTAAACAGACATCATCACCACATGACGTTGCTTGTCTTGTCAACCGGCACACCTCTTCTTGGACGGCTCTGTGACGACGGTCAAACGCGACGGCTGAGTGTATCTGTGATTGTGCTGGATCCATTGTTGCAGCCGGACATGCAGGATCATGGATTTTGCGTTAATGGTCAAAAGTTTTGCTTTCGTTGCCACGACTTCCCTGTTTCAGAGATTTTTTTAATCGTACTGTTTACCAATCGTTTGTTCATTTCCATCTACAGCAGAGCAAGCTCTACAAGCGTAGCGTGAAAACGTTTGTTCATTTCCATCTACAGCAGAGCACATACCGAGCTAGGATAAGAAGGAATATTTAACAATGGATTGTGCGTTGATAAAGACGTCGATGTGACAGACATTTTAATATATTGATAGGTGACTTTTTTGTGGGAAAAATCAGGGATCGGAAGATCGAGGCTCCGGCGATGGCCAAGTAGGAGAAAGTTTCTCTGTAAGATTTCTCTGTGTTATTTTCCTTATAGTCTTCTCCTCTATTTATAGGAGAAACCCTTGACCACCCTCCGCCCTTCCTCCAACGGCTCCCCTTCTGCCGTTTCAATTCCAACAATAAACGCTGGTAATCGCCGGAGTTAATTTGGCCATGAATGGGTGAAACGGACGTCCGTTTCACCTTTCATTTGAAATGGTCTTCAATGACCATTACTCACATCTCCCACTTGGTCATGAAGACCATGCACAAATTCCATGCACAGAGATGTTATATTTCCACTTCTACTATTCGTGAAGTTTACAATTTAAATTTAAATTTTCCACTCCCACTATTCATGAGAATGTTCTTCTTTTCCATCATCCATGGAAATGTTCCTTAATCCCATTAAGTTGAACTTAATGAATTTTCCCGCTGGAATTTCTTTTGTCAAAGGATCAGCAATCATATCTTCCGTAGGAATATAACTCAATGTTATTTCTCCTTCCTTCACTATATCACGAATATAGTGATAGTGTAAGTTAATA
>JAMKQA010145899.1:0-12145 GCA_024699735.1 Posidonia australis | reverse complement strand
ATAGCAAGCGGCTGAAAAGCCAACATTTCATGGGTGAAATCAAGGAAGACCGATTTTATCGGGCGTACGAGGGTGCCTAACACCTTCCTCGTGCGTAACAGGGATCCTTACCTGCATTCTAGTTATTTCGTAGACTTGTCTTTGTTGTTTTTTGCATGATTTTTCATGTATATGGTTTTCCTTGTCTCCCATAATAGATTAGGTGGCGACTCCTTTTGTTTTGTTTTTCGACGTGATTTTGCCGACCGATTTCGCATCATTTTGCGGAATCTCCTCGCCGGCATGGTTACAGGCGTAAAGCTCCTGGGTCGGACTTTCTTCTGGTAGGATCTCGCCATCCTCCTCTGATAGCACTGGGCATGGTGTAGGGCCTGTAGTCAGAGCTCATCAATGAGGTTCAGCTGGACATAATGGTCTTCAACCCATTTTGCAGCTCCGAGTTCAGTTTCTTTTAGGATCCTGAGTGATGGAATCTCCACTTGAATGGGCAAGACAACCTCCATGCCATACACTAAGGAATAGGGAGTTGCCCCTGTTGAGGTTTGAATTGATGTTTCTTCAAGACCTTGGTGAGCTTTTTATTAGCAGACTCGACGGTGCCATTCATCTACAACCGATAAGGAGAGGACCTGTGGTGCTTGATCTTGAAATTATGCAGGCACTCCTCGATCCTCTGGGCTATAAAGTTCTTTCCATTGTCAGAGATAATAATGTGTGGCACTCCATACCGGGCTATGATGTTGTTTCTAATGAATTTCTCCGTTGCTACTGCAGTAACCGTCTTGTGGGAGGCCGCCTCCACCGACTTTGTGAAGTAGTCAATCACTACCAGGATGTAGCGATGATTGTTAGAGGCTATAGGATGAATGGCTCCAATGACATCTATTCCCTACGTGGAAAAGGGCCATGGTAAGGACATGCTGTGTAGCGATTGTGGGGGTGCATGAATGAAGTTCCCATGTATTTGGCAATTATGGCATCTGTGCACAAATTGACAATAATCTGCCTCCTTGGTCAACCAAAAATAAACTTGCAGCATAATCTTCTTGGCCAGGAGCACTCCATTTATATGCGGGCCGCAGACTCCTGCATGTACATGGAGCATTAAAGTGTCGGCCTCCTTCTTGTTTACACAGCAAAACAATGTCTGATTGTAGGATCTTCTGTACAGGTGTCCTGCTCCCAATACCTACTTGGATGCCAGTTGCACCAAGGTTCTCTTGTCAGTGGTCGAGGTGCTGGCTGGGAGATTCCTTGATTCTAGGAAGACCTTGCTATTGTGGTACCATGGAAGCTCTTCTACTGTGTTTGCTTCCTCTATATTCATACAGTGGGCCGACTGTGCTGCACATGTAACTGATACATCCACTGTACGGTCTTCTGGTACCGAGAGCCAAGATGTTAAGGTTGCCAAGGCATCTGCATAGGCGTTTTGAGCTCTATTCATGAAAGAGAAGTGAACCTCTTGGAATTCTGCCACGAGCTTCATAAGATGGGCATGGTACTGGGTGAGTTTCTGATCTTTAGTTTTCCAATCACCATTAACCTGCGCGATGACTAGCATGGCATCGCCACGTATGTGTAACTTGTGGACACCATGCTCCAATGTCATTTGAAGTTCTAATATGCATGCTTCATATTCGGCTTCATTATTCATGCACTTGAAGTATAATTTTCTGGCATATGGGGTCATCTGTCCTTGGGGGGTTACCAGTATGGCGTCAATTCCCATTCCTCTTTTGTTGACTGTGCCATCAAAGTAGAGGCGCCACTGACCCTTCTGCTTGGCCTCTTTTGGCTCGTTTTCATCATCCATGGCAAACAACACATCCTCATCTAGGAATTGAGTCTACAAGGGCTGGTATTCAGGTAAAGGTAGTTCGACCAGGTGCTCTACCACTATTTGTCCATTTATGGATTTCTGTGTAACAAAGGTGAGATCGTATTAAGACAACAACACCTGCCACTTGACGCATCGCTCTACAACCGTCGGCTTCTGGAACAAATAAGGTCATGGCAACAAAGGAGCAAGACTAGGTATGCCATCATATAATGTCTTAGTCGTTGGGTTGCCTAGATGAGAGACAAACAGATCTTCTCTATAGTAGTGTACCTGGCCTCCCAATCATTAAACTTCTTACTTAAATAATATATCACCCTCTCCTTATGACCAGATTCATCATGCTAGCCTGAAGCTACTCCCATGGAATGTTGGGTCACTGATAGATAGAGAAGTAGGGGTTGTCTTGGCACTAGTGGGACATAAACAGGAGGTCTGGCCAATAATTGCTTGATCTTGTCAAACGCTGTCTGACACTCCTCATTCCAATTGATCCTTGCATTCTTCCTTAGGAGCTTGAAGATCAGTTCGTAGATAGATGTGAGCTGAGCAATGAACCAGTTGATATACTACAGACGTCCCAACAATCCTCTGGCTTCTTTCTCTGTGGTGGGAGGAGGCATGTTGATTATGGCTCGAGCTTTAGTCGGATAGACCTCAATTCCCTTTGGCTGATGATGTAGCCAAGAAGCTTGCTAGATGAAACCCCGAAGGCACATTTACTAGGGTTGAGACGGAGCTTGTACTTGCACAGACAGTCGAACAGATTTCTCTAGCAGGCTAGATGACCTTTAGGCTCTTTGGACTTAGCTATCATATCATCAACATAGACCTCAACTTCTTGGTGCATAAGGTGGTGGAATAGTACTATCATAGCTCTCTGATACGTAGCCCCTACATTCTTAAGTCCAAATGGCATCACCTTGTAGCAGAAGACTCCCAATGGTGTTATGAATGATGTCTTTTCCGTATCTTCTTCTGTCATTTTGATCTGATTATAGCCTGAGAATCCATCCATGAATGATAGCATCTTATGGCCGGCTGTGTTGTCTACTAGAACATCAATATGGGGTAGTGGGAAGTCGTCCTTGGGGCTCGCTTTGTTGAGGTCTCTATAATCGATGCACATGCGAACCCTTCCATCTTTCTTCGGCACTGGGACGACATTTGCAAGCCATTCTGGATAGAGGACGACCCTGAGGAACTCGACTTCATGCTACTTCATGATCTCCTCTATGAGTTTGAGCAGCCACTAGGGTTGCCATCTTCTGAGTTTCTACTTGACAGGTTTGACATCTGGCTTCAATGGCAGATTATGCACTGCTACCTCTATGTCTAGGTTGACCATATCACTATAACTCTAGGCGAAGACATCTACATACTCCTTGAGGAGGGCGATGAATTCTATCTTAGCCTGGGGAGAGAGTTTAACATTGATGCGCAATTCCATGACATCATTTGTGGTTCCGATGTTTATTAGCTCAGTCTCTTCATCCACATGGAGATTCAGGGCTTCATGTGGAACCTCTATTGGTGCATCACCATCTTTAGGTGCACCAGTGTTGTCTTTCTCTTCATGGGCCACGAGCTCAGATAAAATGTCCTTCCGAAAAGTAGAGTCTACTGTATCAATAGTGCAAATCTACTCTAACGCTTGACTAGTTTGGCGCCGGAAGAGAGTTACATTGACTCTCATATTCTTATATTGATGGCGGGCAATCTCCGTGTCATCATGCTCTGTATCTTCCTTTGGGTTGAAATCTTCCTGCCTCTTTGATTCTACTTCTTCACTTATTGTTAAATTTTTTAAGTTTTTTCTGCTATTTACAAGGGGTGTTGTTGATTGGCGATTGTCCTACTGTTGACTGATGAGAGTGATGCTGCCTGTGAGCTCAGGGTTTTTTTTTACTCCCACCTTGCTTATGGTGGGGTCTAGGTTGTTGATACCATTTAGACCTGCCTCTCGGTTGCTGAGTGATTAACTCATCTGTTCTAGGGTAAGTTGGCTCTCCTTCTTCTTTCAGAACCATGACAGTGGAATGGTCCTGAGTTTCCTGCGGTGAGGGGGGGCTGCCTCAATCGTCGCTACTTTGCCTTTCTGGCGTTTCACTTCCTCTATGGTGTCTTCTACCAACATGGCGAGCTACTCTTGAAACAAAACTTCAATGTCCTGGAGCATCTCATTGATCTGTGCCTCTACGACCGCTCCCTCATCTTCATCAGAGGCCAAATCCACATAGTACATAGACTCCTGGTCATTACTGGGGTAGGGGTCAGTACTCTAGGCCGACAATTGAATCTAGGTAGGCGTCGTGGTTGGAACTACGGTTGGCACTAAAGTTGAAACTGCCATCTTTGAGACTGTGACTGTACTGGGAATTGATGTGGCTGCTGAGGCTGCCATAGGGACTGATGTGGTAACTGAAGTTGTCATGACTGTGACTGAAGTTGTGCCTGGTGGGGTAGTTGGCACTTGAACTGTTGTTGATGCGATGGTTGGAACTGGAACTGCTGTGGTCATGATTGAAATTGCTGCGATTGAAATTGGCGTTATTGTGGTGGGAATTGCCTCTACCGTGGTTGAGACTAGAACCACTGCGGTTGGGGATGGAACTACTGTGGTCGGAACTGAAACTACCATGGTAAGAAATGAAACAACTGTGGTTGGGACTGAAACAGCTATGGTAGGAACTGAAACCACTGTGGCATCTTCTTTGGAATAGCAATCCTCAATGCCTGCCCACTCAACTGTGTTTGACGAAGTGCCTCCTTGTAATGTTGTTGTGCCCGGACCTTGACCTTGATTGAGAGTCCCTGCACTAATGAAGCGAGCAGGAGAGGAGTTCTATAAGCATCAGGAATGCTCCTCCTGACGTGATTGCTCATAACCAAGTCCTTGATGCTTGTGGAGCCAAGGGCACCCAAGCAAGAGATTAAATGAGGGTTCAAGGTCCACGACGTAAAATTCCACGTCGAACTCAGCTGGGCCATTGACGAGGGGGATTATTAACAAGCCTAATGCGTCGTGATGCGTGTTGTCGAACGACATCATCCCTTTCACCACACTAACAATATCCTCGGCCTTGAATTCGAGCTTACTTGCTGTGCGCAAGGGGTAAACGTTCACACCTGTGCCATTATCGACCAGAGTGAGAGGGATGCTGAACTTCTTGAACTGTACTGTAACGAACAGGGGCTGGTTGTGATTGATCCCTGCCGGAGGTAACTCCTGGGAGGTGAAGGAGATAACCTAAGGTGTGGCAATCATGTCTACCATGATTTCTAGGGCTGTAGGCTCTATGGTGGGGGATATGTGGGCAGCATAGAAAACCAGAAGGAAGGCTTCTCGATGCTCAGCTGTAGTGTGGATCAAGTCCCATATGGAAATATCAGCCTTGACCTTCTTGATCTGAGTAGTGATGTCAGCCACGGGTTTGGCTGTAGTGGAAGAGGGCTTGGCCAAGGTTTCAATGGTGGTAGGCTTCACTAGTTGATTTTTTGGCTGTGATGGAGCTTCAGTAGATCGGGTCGGCTTAGGAACAGGAGCTAGTGCCCTATATATCTATCTCGAGCGCGTGACCTCCGTACACATCTCTGCGGCATAGTCATAGGGCACGCGATAGGAGTCTCAAATCAAACTAACAACCACAGGTTTCCTGGAGACCAATTCTGGTCGAGCAAGGGGTAGACTTGTTGCTGGTGGAACTAGTAGGGGAACAGGCGGGGGAAGCTGCACAGTGGGACGAGCTAGCAAGGTGATTGGTGCTGCAGATGGAGGAGGTTGTGCTAGTAGGGTCACTGGTATAGTCGATGAGGGTGATTGTGCTAGTAGGGTCAATGGTGTGGTTGGTGAGGGCGATTGTGCTAATAGGATCACTGGTGTGGTTGGTGAGGGCGATTGTGCTAATAGGGTCACTAGTGAGGGTGGTCGTCCTAACGAGGTTGCTGAAAACTCCGGTCTGGCGATGAGTTGGATCATGTTCACGTTGGAGCTTGAACCCTCGACAAATGAGTGATACAAGGATAGCAGGAATGGAAAAGAGGAATCATGGATCAAATCCAAAGGGTCCAGCGTGGAAGCATTGAACCGGGAAGGAAAGATGGCATGAATTCCAGAGGTCCCTAGTGCGACAGGACGGTCGTGCTCAAGGAGAGGCTAGCTAACGATGCTAGGGGAAAAGTGACGGATGCAGATGTTTGTGCTGGTGTAGGCGCAGACCCCGCCTACTGAGTGTGAATGATAATGACTTCACGGTCAATCAAATCCTGATTGTCATTCCTGAGTGAGAAACAACTATCCATTGCATGCCTTGCGGCGCGATGGAAGTTGCAGATTAGATCCGTTTTGTACCACCCCGGCAATAGATGCGGTAGTGGGCGGACCTCCAGAAACTTCAGGAGTGACTGTACCTTCGGGAGGACGACGCTCAAAGGCTCGACCAAAGGCGTGAATTGGAGCATTGGGTGGTGCAGTCGTGCCTGTCCCTGGTACAGTCCTTGCCTTGCTGATATGATGGGATATACCAACTCGACGGTGGTGGTGATGTGGGAGGTGCGTGGTGCCCAATGAGTGTGTGTATACATTAACTTCTGCTGAGTTGGAAGTCCCATGTTGACAGGCGCTGCGAGGGACTCAACGTATGCAACGGCATTCTGGGTTGGGTCTCTCCTTTTGTTGGAGATGTTGTTCTCACCATTGTTGGTGTTGCCGCTACTACTTGCTCCTGGGATGGATGCTGGAGATGTGGCCTGCTTGGCGAATGCAGCGAGCGTGGGGAAACTGCCACTACACAGTGAGCTTTCCATGCGAGCTCCAGCTCGGATCAACGATGCAAATGTGGTGATAGGTTGTATGCTAGGCAGAGCCCTGGTAGCTGGCTGCACCCCACGGATAACCATCTCGATAGATTCCTCATCTAAGGGTCTATCTTGAACTTGTGAGAAAAGAGCACGCTAGCATTCGACATACTCCGCAAATGACTCTTGGGGCTTCTGCTTGGTGGTAGTAAGGTCCTCACGCTTAGGGACCAAGTCGAGATTAAAGGAGTAGTGTTCCAAGAACGCCTGGCTGAGGTCATTCCAAGTCTTTATCCGAGCCATATCCAAGGAAGTGAACCACTTTAGTGTGGGGCCGGTCAGACTTCTCTGGAAGAGTCGAATTAAAAACCTCTCGTCAGCCTGTAGCTGCACGAGATCTCTATAGTACACCCTTAGGTGTGAGATAGGGTAGCCTTTACCATTATATTTCTCAAAATCCAGGACTTGGAAATTCGATGGGAGAGTTGCCTCTCGGAAATAGTAGAGGTCCTAGAATCAGTTAGACTGGCAGTCTCCACCCCACACTTATCGAAGTGCTTTTTCGATATCACCCACCCTAGCGTGGAGGGCGTCCGAAATCACTGTCGTTGAGTGTGGTGCAGCTGGGGCAGGCCTGCGTATACCGTATGGGTCGCACCGAGGTGCTCCTCCGAATCGACCATCGCATCTGCTGGTGTTAGCGCATGATGGCCAGCATACCCTTGCGTTGGTGTAAAGTGTTGTGGGGTATATACAGTAACCTGATTCTGATGCAAGGAGATAAGGGGAGATGTATGATGACCTAGGTGAGGTGCAATGTGAGCGGGGTGCAGCTGCATTCCCAGGATAGATTCGAGGAATGAGCTTTGTGGGTGCTATGTCCCTGCCACACCTAGAGGCTGGCGACTAGGTGCATAGGAGACATGCTGTGCTGTGACTAGTTGGGGTCCTACAGGTGGAGTCGGTCCCACCATCACCGAGGCTGTAAGGAGCTGAGGCGATGGTTGGGGAGACGATGCAATGGGTGCACTATGACATGCAAGGGAAGGTAACAGAGGGACCTCTGGACCTGTAAGGGGAGCAGCAGGGGCTGGAACAATACAGAAGCCCATTCCCTGAAGCTTCTGAGCAAGCTCATGAAATTGTTGAGTGTGGAGGACATGTGACCTGTCGGTAGCAGTTCTGGAGGCCATGGTCAAGGAGTCAAAGCATCCAAGAAGAGTTTGGACTCCAAACTGTCCAGCAAGGAGAGATCCTATCAAAGATGTCACCGCAAGTGGTTGGATGCCAAAAGTAACAGATCCAGCCAGGGGATAAGTCAGAGGTGGGGTCTCCGGAATGCGCGCAACCGTCACAGAGACGGCCTCAATGATGGGCTCCGCAATGGCATGAGCCTGCAAGTTTTTAGTACCCAAGGGATTCCCGATCATTAGGAAATGACTGTCGGGAAGAGTGAAAGAGGTGGAAGAAGTCAGTGTCAAAGGAGGGATGGAGGAGGCAATCGCCTCCAACATAGCAGAAGTCATAGGCTCACCAAGATGTTGGGCTAGGGTAGAACGGGAGTGGGTGAGAACCATACTACGGTGATGGGACAAAGGGTGGACCCTAGGATGAGCTATCGTTGAAGGTGACGGGTTGCTCGGGAGAGGATGATTGAGATCTATCACCGAAGGGGAAATAGAGAATGAAGACTCTCAAGCTCCGGCAGAGGAACTCGCACAATAACCTGAACAAGAAAAACAAGAATCAGGGAAACCTGATGTGAGTAAAACAAGACAGATGCAATGTTATTATGGTGGCATGAATGGCACGCATGCATATGAATGCAACTAATATGCTCTCTCTCACCAACTAAGTGTCTCCTAAAAGGCCAACTCAGGCTAGAAAGAAAAGTCCCCGCTCTAAATCCTGGCCAAAGCATAAGTAATGAATGGGTGGTGCATTGGTGGCCTCATCTCTTGCAATAGCATGGAGTTGTACCCTCTACTAACACCAACATGGCCCTGGACAAGGGGGGACAAACTAGCAACACACCTTACACCAAAGCTATAGAACCGACTACTAAAATTGTCCTTTGCAGACTGTGGGTGGACTCAGGGGAGAAGATGCATGCCCATATATGATCAATCATGCAATATACTTTTGTGTTTTTTACTTGCATTTTATTAACTAGGGGGAAGAGTTTGATTTGGTCTCTAGTTTTGCCTTATTAATTGTTTCTTTGAGTTTTTGTGTTTTATTTTAACCAGAAAGGGGAAACAAACATGTCTCTACTCTCCTAAGCATGTCAATTGCGAAAGGGGAAGAAAACACACAAGTAAGGCAGACAAACAAGCAATCAACAAGTAAAAGGCATGATCATGGCATGTGCAAGTGTCGTGGTATCATGATTGTGAAAGGAAAACATCCATCACATCAAAAGGAAAAGCATGTGGCATGCAAGTGTAGTGATAGAGCAAATGTGTAAAAGAAAGTGTGAAAGGCACACTAAGTAAGCAAACAATCACAAGCAAGGCAAACAAACAAATATGTGAAGCCAAAGCCTCAGAAAGCAAGCAAAAAAGACTAACCAGTTTTGTGACCATGCCTGCCTAGGGATCCGACGAGGGGTCACGCCAGAGGGAGGAGGCCACAGCCATGCTAGGATGGCGAAGATGCAAGATAGGATAAAAACTAAAAGAAAAGAAGTCGCCACCTAGTTTTTTAAGGGAAAGACAAGGCAAACCATAAAAAGATGACTGCATGAGATGCAAATACGAAGGCCAGATGTCCACAAACCAGAGGATGGGAAAGGATTCCTATTACACACGGAGAAGGTGTTAGGCACCCTCGTGTGCTCGAGAAACTCGATCTTTCTAGTCCAATTCGCTTGCTAGAGGCTGAATGAATGTTTTCTAAGCCTGGATTGTGTTTTAATCATGCTAATATGGATGCCAAGTCAAGACTAGATGGATGTGCAAGATAGTATGCAAAAACTGCAGAGAAATACACACGAAATGATGAAATCACGAAATATGACACGACAAAGAAAATCACATGAAATGACGAGGTTTTTTGGCGCTAATGGCTTGGGAAATCATATAGACCTCAAGAGAATAAAAAATGCAATCAACTCAACTCATCAAGATTGTAGAAAACATCATGGAAATCCTAACGGGAAAAGTGCAAGGAAATCAACGTAAAACAGATAAACTGTGACATGTGAAGAAATTCACATACAATGAAGATGTTTTTGGACAGAAGGCTCTGGAAAACCATATTGATATCAAAACTATCAAAAGTGGGGCCAACCTAAGTCATCGAAATCATAGAAAAAGTCGTGAAAATAAAAAAGGAGAAATAATCCGTAAGCGGGCCAATGTGGGCCTTTCGGCCAGTTAGTGTATGTCCTCAGGCAATGAAATCCAAATCAAATCAAAAAATACAAAATGTAGGAGTAAAGGAAATGAAATCGAATGTTGGGTAAAGGATTCTGAAAACGAAACAAGGAACAAATCCATGGAAAACCACATAGGATGCAGGCTCGCTCAAAAAGGATGGAATAATATGTAAACGCAGCGAAAACTATGTAGAACGCATGAAAATAGGTCTAAATGTGTAAAAGATGCTGAGAAATGACTTAGACAAAGATTATGCATGACTTAATACAGGAACTAACATACACGTGTATGGATTGGTGGCACAGGGGCAATTTGGTCATTTCAATGGCTAGATGTGATAAATGTGTGCATGTGCATAATGCATGGTCTAAGGTATGCCAAATGTCAGGAAAATGTTATTTACAAGGAAACATGAAAGGGACATGGTTTTAAGTACGAGAAAATGATGTAAACATGTTAAAGAGCAAGACTAGGGACTAAAATGCAAATTTCATGAAAAGAAGGGGGAACTTGATTAAAATGTGTCCAGTGCCTCTTATCTTAATGTGTAGACGATGGATTAAAATAAAATGTGGCACAAAGATGTGTGAGAATCACACCTTGATAATTTCCTGAAAACTTAGGGTTTAATGTGCAAAATTTACATATAAGTGCAACTGTGACTAAAATGTGGAATTAAAGATCAATTTACAATGAAAACATGATTTTAAATGAAATCTATATTTAGGTGCAAAAATATGAATAAATGCAATGGAAAATGTCAAAAATGAGTGTGAAAACAATTAAAACCCTAAATGATGAATTTAAAAGTAGTCTAAAGTCTAAATGCAAATTTCCTCTACTCATGACTGTATGCTGTGAATCTAGGGGCTTACATGTAAAATTTCAAGGCTTAAATGTGATAAAAAATAAATGATTATGAGGATCAATGTGATTATGAAGTCTTTTAGGGTTCAGATTGCAGATTTTACAAAGAAAACTCAATTTGGAAAACTCTTGGGGCTTAATGTAAAACCTCAGGATTTAATTGCAAGGAAAACATGAATGTAGGGGTTTAAATGTGAGAAAACAAATATTTACTGGATTGAGAATGAAATTGAAATGAAACAAGGTAAAGAATGCAATATTTACAGTAAAACTAACGAAATGCAATTCTAATTAAAAGTTCAGGGGCTAGGGCATAAAATCCTAGGATCTAATTGTAATGCTTTAAAACTACAAGGGCCTTAAAATAAAAAACATAAAAATCTACAGTCACCGCCGACGATTCAAAGATTGTCGACGGTGATGGCGTAGGTGGCTCATTTGAGCCCTCCTAGCGGCTGATCGGTGATCGGAAAGGCTGAGAAGTTGGAGGAGGAGATGGGGGAGAGATCCAACGATGCAAATCAGGCCCTTAACAACTGGTGCATGCCGTCGATCACCCCTATTGGCGTTCTTCTCCATTAACGGGGACTTCCACTACGACACTTCTGGAGGCAGTGGCTTGGCACAATGGAGATCAGGGAAGCTCCAGGGCAGCACGGCGAGGCTTGGGGTGCTTCTCCCTTCACGGGCTCCAGCGAGACGGACTATCAACATTGAGGAAGGTGTTGTAGCGGCTGAGGTAGTCTAGCAGAGACCGGAGGACTTTCGGAGGGCCGTAGGGGAGCTTCCGGTGGTGTCGGTCTGGACGAGGGGTTGGCGGAGCATTCTACCCACTTAGTTGGGTCGACGGCGATGGCCAGAGGTTGCAGGGCGACGACAGGGTTCCTCCTGGTCATGGGAGGCTAGAGAAGCCCCTTTAGAGCGACAAAGCTCTAGGATGAGGAGGAGGAAGAGGTAGGAGAGGCAACAGTGGCCTCTTCCCACCACAGGAGGCTACGGGTCTCGCCGGTGGTGGTGAACCCACCACTAGAGAGGGGTGAGATGGTGTGCAGGTGTAACCATGCCGGCGAGGAGATTCCGCAAAAGAATGCGAAATCGGTTGGCAAAATCACGTCGAAAAAAAAAACAAATGCAAAATGCAGGAGTCGCCACCTAGTCTATTATGGAAGACAAGGAAAACCATATACATGAAAAATCATGCAAAAAACAATAAGGACAAGTCTGCGAAAACCAAAAAGATGTGGGTAAGGATCCCTGTTAC
>JAMKQA010145898.1:0-11202 GCA_024699735.1 Posidonia australis | reverse complement strand
TTTTGGAAAAATGAATTCCAAAAGGTTTTTGAAAGAAATGTAAAGGAATGTTTTGTAAGAAAAAGTGGTTTTGGAATGAATTTCCAAATGTTTTGAGAGAAGAAAAAGGAAACATGGCCTTTGAAAAAGCATGGATTGGGATTGAATTCCCAAGTGATTGTTTAATAAAAGAAAGGATGATTTTCAAAAAGAGAAAACCAAGTTTTGAAAAGGTGAGATTTATGGTTTTGCCGTGGTTTTGTGGTTTGTATGTTTTGGGACACGTATGCTATTTGGTTTTCAGGTGCAGGCCGCGTGCAGCTGAGTTCCGGTGCAGGGGTTGGAGCTTCTAGCCGCACTTTGTGATCCTGAAGGTGAGCCTTAACTACAGTCATTTGATGTTTCTGTAATTAGTATAATTATGCTTGATACTGTGCTTTGGTAGCGTGCCCAGGATCGGGGCGTTACATCAGGTAGGTCAATGATGTTGGGCTGGATTGAAGGTTTTAGGGTTGATTTGGAGTGGTTTTGGGGTGTGAAAATGGCTTTGGCGTGGGAAAGTACATCGTTGCCACTAATACGCTCGTTTGGAGAAATCCGTCAACGAGTTGCTACCAAAGTGGGGTGTTGTAACACCCCATGCGCTACACAACAGTACAGACACTATCTAAGGCAACTAATTAAATCTAAATTAATAGAATTAAATAAGTAATACCAAACACCCATACCTGTGTGCGACATAAGTGGCTCGAAAATAACGCACCAGACAAGACTACACCTCCTCCTAAGTACTTGAGACAAAGCAAAAAGAAAACCACATGTGAGTGACGGGAATGTCACCCAGTACGCACCCCAAAAACAACAGCAGAATCGGCAAAAAATTCATATTGTTAGAAAACCTCAAGAAACCACAACCATTGAAAAGCCAACACACGCGTTTCGGTAAAACCAGTAAAAGATGCTATTTCAAAACTTTCTTTTCTTTTCCCTTTTTAAAACTTCATGCTCATAAGCAAATCTTTATGCACAAATCAAGGAAACCATTTTCATCTTGTCTTCCAACCAAAAACACCTTTCATTTCCATTATTACAAATCACAATAAACCAAGGCTGGAAACTAGCTCAAACACAAATCTCAATCCATACCTCAAAACTAGTCGCATCACCTTGGCCATAGACGATCGACCTGGCCACAAGCAGTTGTCGAGGTTCCATCCCCAACCACACTACAGTGCCGCAGTGAACCACCCCGTGTAGGAGTTCAACCGCCCCGGTCGCAACCTCAAAAGCATGCACTCACTGGTACAAGCACGGAGTGCATCCTCACGATGCTTTGGTGCCCGAGCACTTGGGGACTCTAACCCTAGACCCGACCAGCACCGGCACTGAGGGTACTGATTAACTCATAATTCATGCATATTTTATTCCCATATTTGTCTATTTTGTATATAAATAATATTACTCAAGGTATTTTGTGTAAATTTTGCAGAACTTGAGGACTTAGAAAGAATATACGAAAAATAAGGGGAAAAAGAATAATTGTGCCAAAAAAGAAGAGATTTTTGTAAGAAAAATTCTAGAGCTATGTCAAAAGGTCAAACACATATTTTCCATGTGCCTAAATACTAGTAAAATATCAGTCAAGCTGTGGAAAAAGTCAAAGAAAATCCTAGATGACATAGACTCACAAGCACCCAGATGCAAATCCGACGGCTCCCAAGCACCTGCACTAGATATTTTTGACTTGGTCTTCTTTAGATAAGATTCACACTTGTAAATATCTTGTATTCAAAATTCAAGATTAAATTTTGTATTCAGATTTGTCTTTAACATATGCAAGTCCTTATAAGCCTATAAAAGGACCCCTTATGTAGATTTATAGAAGAAAGGTTTTAGACTCTCTTTCTTTTCTTGTATTTTGGGAGATCCTGAAGATCATCAGTGTAATCTCAAGTTCACCTTAATAAAAAGTTGTTTTATTTAATTATGTCTTCTCTTTCTCCTTCTTCCTCTTCTTTTATGTTAATGTTTTATATTATCATGCTTGGCTAATCTTCTAGATCCAGGGTAGAGATGAAGTTTATTTAGATTGAGATGTGTAATCATGTTTTTTTTTCTCTTTCTCCTTGTGTTTCATGTAATGAATATGTGGGTTGGATGTATATTACATAGACCATTCAATGAATCGAAAAACTTTGATATATTATATTGATTTCATCTTTTTAATCTATGCTTAGAGAAGATTTAATTGGGAATTGTATATATAATCTCAATTCCATCATATGTCATCTAATTTAATTTGATTTGTGTGTTTTTATTCCTTGACTTGATAGTCTATGGTGCATTGCATATAGATTATATTTGTTAAGATAAAAATCATTAAATCAAGTTATTTAGATCAATAAAAGGAGGAGAGAGTAAACATGATCATGCATTCTCAATCCTATATAAATGGATTCGACATCCTAGGTTTTAATTCATTGGATAGCATTCTAATAGTCTAATGTCAAATTTTCCTTTTCATATCAACTTTCACAACTCCTTGTTTTCAAATAACAGGTAATAAATCTTTGATTCTAAAACACTTTTCTCTTTGGGATTGACCCGTATTTGCCACGTACTACATAGTACGCTATGCACTAGAGGTAATTAAATAAGACACATTAGGTAGTCCAAGTCTACCGTACCTCGAGTCATACAGTACTACCAAAGTCTCGAGGCTCCTACCCCGGACTACAACTCAGTAACCACAACCAAGGACACATCCCCAACATCTCTAGAGGTCTCACTACCCTTGTCGGCAAGCCCTGGTTTAATTGTGGTTCCTACAAATCTCACAAGTCTCTTTTAAAACCACATGCAGTTTTCATTTCAAATCACTTGGCAAAACCAGCTTTCATTCATAAAAACCCTTTATAAATCTCACACATCATTATTTACATTTATCATCTATGGTTTTCAAAACCATTCATTCACACTCTCATTTATTTCATGGTTTATCACACCATGTATTCACCCCTCTTATGGGTCTACATTCATTTCCTCATATTCCATGTTTAACAATTTATGGAAAACATTATCAAAACAATTTGTTTACATGAAACATTTCATAATTTATTTCTATGCATTTCACACATCTATCATGCATTTATCTCATTTTATTAACATTTTACAAAACATTTCTCAATATGGTTCTGGAACCTGATTCGACATACCAAATAGGGTCCTGGTCGACTGAAATTCCCTGATTCGGTTGACCAAAATATTTTGATACTTCAAATTTCTGTCTGTTTTATCAGTTCCTTGCCAGAACGGTCAATCAAATTCGGTCGGTCGTCCGAAATCTCCTAATTTGGTAGACCAAAAACCTTCAATCATCTGAATCAACGACTCAGGGGACCCCAACTGGGGCATTTCGACATATCAAATCCAGTTCGGCATACTATTTTTTGCGATTATAGAAAACCTCCCCCGGCTATGCCGTCTCTTCTCCCCAAAACAGGAGTGAGGGGCGGACCCATCTAATCTACCACATAAATCACAAATAAAACATGGGGTGTAGACCTCCAAGTCTACTTCAAAATCTCTCAATCCATTCATAAAACTATTAAGCATGTTGTTCAATTGAAAATCACAAAGACATAGAGCTCATATGAAGTTACTAAAGCATGCATCCAAAATCATCAACAACATCCCTTGAAATCAATATGAAATTGCATGATCTTATTATAATCATGTTATTCATCTCATTCCCATCACTTTCCCAATTTTTGCATGATTGCTACATCATTTATGCATGATTTATCACAAGAATTCCCCTTAAGCCCTAACCGAGAAAAGGGGATGAGAGGGGAACGTGTACCATCTTCGGCAAGCCCCACGCACCTTCGACATCCTCCAGCTCCGGTGAGCTTTCGCGTGCCCCCTATGAGGTCCGACATAGCCTCCTCTGCTCGTGCAACCTCCTCCTGCGCAAAGCTCTCCTCTCCCACCCTTGCATCTCCAGTGCTCGGCACCACCTCCCCTACCCCTTTTAACTCCTCTCTCGCAGCTCCTACCACTCTAGAATCCCGCCAGTCATCTCTGCCTGCCTCCCTTCCAAGGAGGGGACGAGACGGGCTGCCCTCCCATGGTAGGGATCACAGGCAAGGCGAAGAAGGGCTCACGTTAATGTGTGTGGTTGGTATCCTTTGACCAAGTCCAAGTCCAAGTCCAAGTGGGTCTCACCCCCAAGCACAGGTCGCAAGATGCACATACAGACTCACAAGGCTAGAGATGTCACACAACTAGGGGAAACCAATTACACAAATACACTAGGAGAGACCACAACAACAAACACAATCTTGATTATCCATTTATAAATCATATTCAAATAATACAACAAATTCCATAGTTTTACATTAAATGAAAAATCATGCACAGATGTTACAAGTGCCTACATATGCATAATAGGAGTAAACCATCCTTCTTCTTAACAAATAGTACTAGTGTTCCCCAAGGTGATATACTTGGATGGATGAATCCCTTGTTCAGCAACTCTTGCAGCTGACTCTAGAGCTCTCTTAGCTCGGTTGGTGCCATTCTGTATAGGGCCTTCGTGATAGAGCCTAATCCTGACACTAGATCAACTAGAAATTCAACTTCCCTATGCGGTAGCATACCAGGTAACTCCTCAAGGAAGATGTTAAGGTACTATCGCACAACTAGTATATCTTGTACCCCTAGCACTAGTAGAAAGGAGACCGTTACACAAGCTAGGTAGCCTATGTTGTCTTTTGTTAAATGGTGGTAGGCCTTGATTGCTGATATTACTTTCTTTGGCTCGTCTGGTCTGGTTGTTCCTTGCACTATACACCATCCTTGGCCTAGACATTCTGCGAATTCTCTCTTCTTTGCACAATTTATCATTACTAAATGTTGTACCAGCTAGTCCATTCCCAACATGACATCATACTCTTGCATATTTATTACAATCAGACTGGTCTTGAAATCCTTATCTCCTACCTTAACATCACTGATTGCAGGTACCACCATGCTAAACTGTGTTCTCCTAATGGGGTTACTATATCAAGGTGGAAAGCCAACTTAGCTGGCCTTCTTCAATCTTGACCGTGAACGACTCAAAAATAAATGAAAACAAACTTCCTGAGTCAAATAAAACTTGGACCATATGATCCGCTACAAAGAACAAACCTAACAACATACATCATAACCATAATCATTACTATTGAAATAGTTCTTGTTACATTACTACATTAAATGTTCATATTACATGAACATCACTACTCCTTACCCTCTATGATGTCTCCTAAGGAACCAGTATCTGGTGGAGAGATGGTGAAAACTCTTCGCTTGGTTGGTTGGCGGGGTGCATCTCAAGCTAGCTTTGGAGGGTTAAGGTAACTCTTCTGGATGTGTCCAGTCTTTCCACAATTATAACACTTTATGTTGTCTAGATTCAACCTTTGGTGTGTACATTACGCTGCCAAGTGCCCTAGCTGACTACAACATAGCAAATCTCTCTGTCCATACCACTATTAGAGCCAGCCTGGCTGTACCCAGCACTCTTAGTAACACAGCTCCCCTCAGTCAAAGTGTTAGAGCATTCCTTCGTTTTCTTTCTAGAACTTTCGAAACTTGACATCTTTGAAGTGAAAGGCCGTGGGCCGAACAACTTTCTTTTTCCCTTGGGGTAGTCTTCCAAGAACAGTCGGCACTCATCATCATATCTGGTTGCCAACTCTACAGTGTTTGTCAAAGTCTAGCACCGGTAGCCAAAGACCTTTGATCTGATAGTTGAACTGAATTCTTCTACAAATCTCTTGGCTTGGTGCTTTTCCGTGTCAAAGGTTTGCACGAACTACTCTAATCGGGTAAATGTGGCCTCATATTCTGCCACGGACATATTCCCTTGCTTCAGATTATGGAATTCTTTATCCAACTTATCCCTCTGATACTCTAGAAAGTACTTCTCATAGAATACCTTCCAGAAATCTTCTCAAGAGATCATCAATAGATCAGAGTTGGGGAACTTTATCTGACACGTGGCCCTTCACCACTAGTAGGCATCACCCTTGAATTGGAATGTGGCTAGCCGAACTCACTTTTCTGCTAGATATTCTATCCCTTCTAGGATCTTTTCTACCTCTAGGAGTCATGCCTCGCACTCCTCTGATTTGTCATGGCCATCAAAAGTTGGTGCACTTAACCGGTGGAACTGTGTGATCTATGGCTCCCCCTTGGTCCTGTCCTTATTACCCCCTCCGAAGGATTGAACAATCCCCTGCATCATCTTCCCTAGCTCGTGCTACATGCCTCTCCAGACACTACCCTCCTCTACACTTGAGTCGGACATAGGAGTCCTTCTTCTACCTTGGCCTCTACCTCCCAGTGACATCTTGTTGTTACAACAAAACAAACCATAGATTAGGTGCAAACACTTTTCTTGTATAATCCTACAAAGCCGCTAACCAAACTCTACTAAGCTAGTGTACTAAGTGAACCTAAGCTCTGATACCACTCTGTAACGCCCCGGTGCATCAAAAATTAGCACTAATACTACCCCTTTAACTAATTAACTAATTAAGAAGAATTAAACTAAACAACTACCCAAAACCTTGTGTGCGGCTAGTGGCTCCCTACATGTGCATCAGGACTAGATTGCATTCTAATTTGCACCTGAAAACCAAAATACAAAAAGCATAAGTGACATCAAGTCACCCGACATGCGTCCATAAAGACAACCACAAGAAGTCTCATTAAAAGCTATATCGATTTTCAATTATCAAAACACAACAAAAGGTATTTCAAAACATTGCATATGCCTTTTCAAATATATTTTTTATTTTTCTTTGAAATTTCATGTGTGTTTTCAAATCATTTTTATGCATTCTAGAAAGCAAATCCTCGACTAGAATCCAACCCAAAACCCCAATGCAGCACTCAACTCAACTATATCCAAAGTACGGCTGGAAACTAGTTCAAAACCACTGGTCTTAACAAAGTTAAAACCTAGCTAAAACCAAACACCAGTTTTACTTTAAAACTAAACACACAGTCCAAGTCAAAATCTATCATATTACCCTAGCCATAGGTGACCGATCTGGCCACAAGTAATCGGTGTGGCTCCATCCCCGACCTTACTATACTACCACGATGAACCACTTCGCACAGGAGTTCGACCGCCTCGACCAATAAGCCTCACAGTACCACAAGCACACAAGTCTCAACATGCACCGGGTGCGTCCTCACGACGCCCCTTGGTGTCCAGACACCCATTGGAGTTCAACCACCCGAGGACTCCCAAGTCTTATAATACCTCAAAGAGCCACAGTCTTTTTCACCCATGTCTGTCATCGGCAATCCCACCATAGGACACGTAACCAATTTCATTGAAGTCTCATACCCCTATCAGTCCTGTCCTACTATCATGTGGATCTGACCAAAAATCATGGAAAACCTTTTTCAAAAGATGCATTTCTTTTTAAAATCATTTTCAAAAACATTTTCCATTACAAAAATCTTTGGCAGAATACTTTCTATTTCATAACCAATTTCCAAGTCCTTCTTATCAAAACATTGCCATTATTCTTTCAAAATTATCTTTAATCCTTCAAAAGCATCTATTAAAACTCAGGAAAATTCTCTGACATGTGCAACCCATACCGGTCAGACGCGTTGGTATCCTATGTTGGTTCCTCGTGCCCAAAACTCGTGCTTCCTGGATTCACCACAAGGTCGTGCCTAAACCTTGCACTGGTTTGCCTCGCCAACTAGTGTCGCTCGATATTTGGCAGTAAACTCAGAACAATAAAACCAACCTAGAAATCATCGAAAAATCCTTAATAATTCTCAGAAAATTGTAGATCTTCTACCATACATTTAAATCAAGCTATAGTACACAATTTCTATGATATTTGCTAAATCCTAGGAGGAAAAAAAACGAGTTGAACGTGTACTATTTGGGTCACCAACGGTTCTTCTCTTGTCTGACGGCTCAGCTTCAATGTTTTCCGACGGTCCTCGACGACAGGAACCTCCTGTAGCACCCCCGACAACGACGACGACGACGACGGCTTCCTCCCTCTCTTCACTCTCTCTCATTTTCAGCTCTCTCCCACTCCCTCTCTTCTTCTTTCTCTCCTCACTTTCTCCCATTCACTACACCAACGTAGGGTGCTTTGGCTCCTTTTATAAGCCCCCCCTCACTACCATTAGCCGCCTGAATTTCCCGAGTTAGATGACACTGTAGGTGGGTCGACAGCGATGTTGTCAAGCAGCAGAGTCGGCAACGACGCAAGTGGTGGAACAGGTGACGCTGCGGTCGGTGTGTCAGCCAATGCTTACTGCAATTTACTGTACTTTTACGACATGCTGGTTATCCACACTGACAATCCATGCCTGTCATCCATGCCGAACATTCGCATCAAATATCCATGCCTAGGCAATACGTTAATTAGTTATGCTTATTATTACTGCCTGCTACATTTGACTGACCCATACCTCTTAAGCAAACCAGGTCATAACCTAACAAGGAAAAACTACTACACATTTATCATAATCACCAATATCATCATTAATGATAAAGTCCCAGACTACATAACGCATTCTCAATTATATGGTTACATCCTTTTTTAATTCCTGAATATTACAGGTTTTTATATGTTATTTTGGTGCATTGAAGTTTTTTATGTGTTTTGAACCACACTAAGGTTTTCCTAATTTGATTAGTAAGAAATTCTCATATATTTTAAGGATTTCTTGTGATATTAAAATAAGGATTTAAATGAGTTCTTTTCCATTTATTTGTATTGGTACTAAGAGACCGAAGGATTGTATCGGTAGGACCAAGAGTTATAATAGTATCTCTAGGTTGTTGAGCACAAGTTTGAGATTGAGGTCCATGATTTTTTTCGAAGCTGACATGGCCAAGAGGGTAGAAATCTTTGGGTGATTTAAGCCCTCAAGATGACGAGAGAGGCATACCCCGCTATTGTTGGCCAAGGTGAGACATGCACATGCCTCATTTTTAGTAATGTCCCATTAATGGATAATTGTGAGGATTCGATTTGATTTGAAGATGCTATAATTGTGAGGCCATGTGTTGTTCTAAGCTATAAAGATCGGTTGTTCAAGTTTTGTTTGCATTAATTTGATTTGATTTGATTATGATTCCTTCTTATGTTGGTTTTCCTCTTTCTTGAATGTAGTACTCTTGAATTTTGATTCTCAAATTTGAATATGCATGCAATGACCAATGACAGCCAAAACAAGAACAAAGGTTCTGTGCATGCTAGGGGGCACAGGTGACCAGCACATATCTCAAACACAGGTCACTAGCACGTATCATAGGTGTAGATTGCCCATGTAATCCCCTGACCTATTTTTTGTCAGTCACAATGGAGCACTTATTGTTTTTGTCAGTGTTTTATTTTGATTTTCCTGTGATCAGACTTCTTCCCTTTCTTGTTCTCTTTTGCATGTGTGACCTCTTAAAGCATCCATCTCTATTGCATCCCTTCTTTGCTGTCATTGTTTACTTACATTTTATTTCACAGATGAGTGGTCAACATAAAGAAACCAACATTATTGGGCAGGCAGATGTACCTAATCCTTTCCCCATATGTAATAGGACTTCTTACCCTTTCTCTGACCGTAAGGACCTCGTGTACCTTATCCATTGGTTTTTGAAGTCTCATGTTTTTTTGCTTTTAATTTGATTACATGTGGTTTTCCTTGTCTCTTACTTTAAGTAGATTAGGTGGAGACTCCTTCCTTATCCCTTTCTTTATCTTTGCTTGGTTTTTGAGTTGAGATTTGAGTCTGAAATCACCTCTTCATGGCCACTTGGCGCATGCTCGATCACGTTGCCAATGTTTTCCATTGTGGTCATAGAAACGTGCAACTCCATTTGGGAAATCAAACTCTGACTCTCATTTTTGTTTTGACCGCTTATGAGATTTGTATGTGTTCTCTTTATCTTGGCTAGCTTGTCTATACATGATCCTTTCCCTTTATGGCACTTACTCATATTACACATATTGATTGCTATCATGACTCATGCTTTCCGTATGGTGAATGTTTTTTTCTTTTCAGACGTATGTGATATCACAACACATGCAGATGCCATGCACATGCCTTTTGATGTGTTGAACATTCTTCTCTTTCACTTTTACCTTGACATCACGACATGAGCACATGACATGCCCATGCTTTTCGGATGATCTATGAGCTGATTTCCATGCAATGTTTGCTAGTTTCTTTTCCTTTTTCTACACTTGCCATGTTCCTAGGATGATATTAGAGGTGTGCTTGATTTTCCCTTGGTCTTAACTTCAAATTGTAAGTACAAGACACTAAACATTTTGCGCATGATTGATCATATGTAGGGTATGCATTCTTCTCTCCTAAGTCCATCTATATAGTCTAAGAAGGATAGTCTCATTTTTCTTTCTCCTTAACATTGGTACAAGGTGAGTTACCAATCTGTCTCCCCTTATCTGAAGAATACATATGTGTAACATCTGGGCCTGATTATCCATTTTCATTATAAACCATGTAATTATTTGTAATATTGTGTTTAATGGTTTATTAATGGATAATCTGTTGTTTCTTGGTTGTGTGAGGTTGTGGTTGGCTTTCTGTGCATCTGCCTGTGGTTTGGGACCCAAGTGGAGTCCGGTTGGAGGATGCACAGCTATCTCGATTTACGTGCCGTTCTTTCCTCTTTTCTTTTCTTCCTCTTTCTCCTCCTTTTCTCTCACGAGCCACACCCTTCCACTGACTCCTCGTCTTCTTCTTCTTTCTCTTCTTCCACCCGTGCCACCAGCGACGGAGGCCCGTGCCTCCCCATCTCGTCCGACGGGATGGATGGCCGATGCCAAGTGGTCGGTGGCGGAAATAAGAGAGGGAGGCAGGAGTGGGCAAAGCAGAGGAAGAGTGCGGCGAGAAAGGAAAGGAAGAGAAGAAAGGGAGCTGAGGCGCGCGAGTGGGAGGAGGTGGTGAGCCGTCCGTGCGTTCTGCCAGAGCTTGTGGAGGCTTGCCGGAGTGTGGTAAGGGTCGCCTGAGGCCTGAGTCAGGTATGTGATCCCTTCTCCTCCTTCCATTCAGTATTTGGTTAACAGTAGGTTAAATGCATGAAAATCGTAATAAATGCATGAAAATTGTGATAAATGCATGAAAATTGTAGGAAAATTATAATATGATTGGGAATGAGTTTTATGA
>JAMKQA010145897.1:0-12971 GCA_024699735.1 Posidonia australis | reverse complement strand
ATTGATGTCAGGTACCATTTTCTCAGAAGTGAAGACAGAATCAGGATATTGAAGATCAACACCAAAGACAATCCGGCAGATATGTTCACAAAAGGTGTGACAGAGAGTAAGTTCAAACATTGCTTGGACTTGCTCAATGTTTATGGCTGCAACTGACCCTTCGTGGGTCCTGATGGAGAGGCTAGCTCAAGGTGGAGATCAAATTCAAGTCAAAGTGGAGATTGTTGAATATGACTTGAATTATTTATGTAATTAGGGGCAACTTAGTCATTTAGACCTAGTATATATATGTTAGGGTTCCCATTATTATGACTAACACCTCTTTTGTATCCCTAATTACATATAGTGAAAAACGGCATCCTCTCCCTCTCCATCCGTAGACGTACCCATTTGGGAAACCACGTAAATCTCTGTCTTGTGTGATTGTGTTTGTTGCTTGGATTTAGTTTAGGCAAATATTTTCTCTTCTCCCCACGCACAACACTAATTCCTTTCACCTTCGTTTCTCCTCTAGATCCTAGGGGAATATTCCTTTCTTTCCCAACATTATTAGTAGGGCTGTCTATAATGATAAGAATAATTTCAGGGTAAGAAACAAGAGTATTGAAATTGATAGAGTTATTACTTAATTGATAAGTCATTGAGAAAAAAAAATCTGAGTCCTATTCTTTGTATGCAGATATGTCATGAACAAATGCTATATATTGTGAAACCATGAATTAAGTTTTCGATCTACGCCAGCCCCTATTTACTAAAAGGACATGATTTAGATGAAAAAGTGGGGTAGGAGGCTCACTTGATTCCCAACTTGGATAACACTAGCTCACACTGGAAAGATTTTCCTTGACCTTTGCCTCCCCAGATACCCAAAATGAGGGGAACCTGTGAGGCCATCACAATCATGTCAAGTTTAAGAAGACATCCCGCAACGCATTTGAAAAATTATTCAGAAAAGTAGAATTGAACAGTAATAAAATATTAACCTTGATGTTTGGCAGCTCCATAAAGTTCTTGGTGATGTGGACAACGAGCTTGTCCATGAAAGCCGGAGCGATGTAGTACCCATCCTTGGTGTTGTCCATATTGTACCTAACACACAACACAGTTAATTAATCTATGAACAGCATACTTCGTTGCTGGATCTTGATAAAAAATGGTGCATACTGGCGAAGGCCGTGGCTGATGTATTCATAGGAGTTCAACACAGCATCATGAGTTCCAGCTCCCATAGGTGCCTGGAAGAGGGTGTCAACCATTCCCTTTCCTCTGGTAATGTCCTGCTGGTCGTCGGACATGTCAAAGGCAAGGTGTCCCCATTTGTCTGTACTGGTTTGCTTGCTCTCGTCGAGATCGGCTGCCATGACCTTGAGAGACCCAGCTGGAACCTTCCCATAGTTGAGACTGGAGTTCACCTTCTTCAGGCTAGTTCCAAAGAAGGCTGAGCTTGCTCCGTTGGCTCCCGTGCCAGAAGCACGTACATTCAACTGCACATTTCAAAGAATAAGTTCGGCGGATGATCCATTTTTCATTGGATAAAGAGGCCACTGAGATATGAACACACAGAAAGTCCACAAGAACAAGAAAGATGTCTAAGTCGAAGAATCCTAAGAAAAATCAACCCTTTAATTGCATATCCAAGGCAACAGTTATTCAATTCAAACGAGTGATCATCCTTTTCATACCCAAAAACTCCAGCTTAAAACATCGATATTAATTATTGAATCCATGCTACCTTCAAACTTTTACTAAAACATAATCCAAAAGATGACATGCTGGAAACAATTAGCAAAGCAATCCAAAAAATACAAATTAAAGCAGCATAACAACAGTAAAAACATTGAAGAAGAAATAGGCCCATGTCATGATTGGAGGAAATAAAACAAGAGCTCAATCAACCGAACTCGTACAGTCTATTAAAACCAACAGAACTAGAATAAAAGGAAGAAAAACAAACAAGAACAAAAGAAAGGCTGAACCAAAGATCAGAAATAGTTCCCACTAACCAAGCTTACAAAATGGTAGATATCAACAGAAAAACAAACAGACCCAATTGCGTAGTTAAAAAGAACTCAAACTAGAGATGTCGCAGTGAATTAAGCATTAAAAAAAATGCTAGAGTAAGACAGTTCTCATTAACCAAGCTCAAGCAGCTTAACAAATCGTAGAAATCAGAAAAACAAACCGACTCATGTAAGGATTTCCATGAAGAACTCTAACTAAAGTTGCCACAGTGGATTAGACAAAAAAAAACAGAAAACTAGATAGTCCTTACTAAACCAAGATCAAAGAGTTTCAGATAATGGTTGAAATCAGAAAAACAGAAAGACCCAAGTGTGGATTTGGCAAGAACAACCCAAACAAGAGATGCCGAAGCAGATTAAGCACGACAAAGTAAGTAATTGGCGAGTAAAAAAACGACAAACAGCAGTACCGGCACTCTGTTGACTCCGATGGGAGAAACGGCAGTGGCCATTTGGAAGGCTGAGGATGATCCTCCAATCTGGAAACGGCTCAGGATCAAAGATGCGACTGTTATGAATGCAAACCACTGCCACTGTTATATATACAAGGAAAACATAACTTTGTGTGTGGATTGGAGTTGTCTGTGGGGGAGAGGTGGTGAGCTTTTCTTCGGTTGTTTGGGATCATGTGGATTTGGCTCACAGGTGCATGAGGACCACACGCTTGTGATGAGGCTCTTGGACAGGTGGCAGCGTCTCATACCTATGGTTCTTTGTTGGATGTTCCAGATATTTTGAAGTGAGTGTCAGTAAGCTTTTATCTAATTTCCTGGGAAAGTGATTAATTTAAGAAATATATTCAACACAGAAAAACATGGAAGAAGATAAACTACAAAATAAATAATCTTAAAACACAGAAAGTTTTATGTACTTCGGTAACAACTTACATCCGCAGATGGGGGAAGAGAGAAGAAATCAAAAGAGTACGAAAGAGATTGGAAATCATCAAAGAGAAAGAAACAAATCTTAGAAATCTAATACATCCAAGAGAGATAACGGCAACACAATACCTATTCTAATCTCTTCTTCAAGTCTATTTTACCTTAATATATATATGATTCATGTATACCTGAGAAACAATCTTATCCTTTTACAAATCCAAGATAATCCTTAAATTCAAATTTGAAGTTAAACATAAAAGAATAAAAAGAATCTAATTCATGTGAAACCAGATGTCTTATTTTAGACTACTCTATTACTCTTCAACAAAAACGTCTCCAAAAGACATGCGAGTACAACCGGTGGATTAGAACTTGAAATTCAAAATATACTCAACAAACGTCTACCTTAACTTCAATTCCAGAAAACACAAAAGTGTAATAACTCCATCTTAACTCATAATCTTATGAAATATTAGAACATAAGATTATCTCTCTGCATCTCCTCAATATCACCATATCAAGTTATACAAAATCCAACCAAGTTCGAACAGAGATCTAACTTAGTAATTGAGAGTGACTTTGTCATCATATCAACTAGGTTGTTTTTTGTACCAATATTTCTCGCAACAATATTGCTCGAACCTATCACCTCTCATATGAAATGGTACTTGACATCAATGTACTTCCTACTTTCATGATGCATAGAACCTTTTGTCAAATGAATGACACTCTAACTATCACAATGGATGACGATCACCTTCTATCTTTGACTGAGTTCATCAACCAGACCTCTTAACCACATAGTTTCCTTGATAACTTCTATTATTGCCATATATTCTACTTCAGTTGTAGATAAAGCAACTATTAGTAGTGGTATAGCTTTCTAGCTGACTGTAAAGCTTTCAACTATAAACACATAGTCAGTGCGTGATCTTCTCTTGTCTAGATTTCTCCCAAAATCTAAATCAACATAGCTAATAAGGTCATTTTTACTTTTCCTAAACTCCAAATAAACACTAGATGTATCTTTTAAACACTGGATGTACCTTTTAAATATTGTAGAATCCACTTCACTTCTTGTCAATGAATCTTGCTAAGGTTCAATATGTATCTGCTAATGATACAAACTATATGTGAAATATTTGAATGTATACAAATCATAGCATACATGATGCTACGACTACATTAAAGTACAAAATCTATGGCATGTATGCGACATCTTCTTCTAAATGTGGAAACTGATTTGCAGATAAGCTGAAGTGAGCAACAAGAGGAGTCTTCTTCGACTTGACATCTGAAATGCCAAAGCATTGTAGTACTTTCTCAATATACTTTTATTGACTCAAAAACAACTTCCTAGCTTTTCGATCTCTACGAATCTCCATATCGAGAATCTTCTTTCATTTCAAACACTCCACTAAGCAACTTCTTTACTTTGTTGATCTTAGATTTATTCTTAACTGCAATAAGTATATCATCAACATAAAGTAGCAAATAGATAAAATAACCATTATTGGAACCTCTCAAGTTAAGACAACTATTATATTTGCTTTTCTTGTAATCTTGCTTAACCATCAATGAATCAAATTCTCGTATACCATTGGTGAGGAAATTGCTTCAAACCATAAAGAGACTTCTTCAAAAGAAAGACGTGGTCTCTTTCCCTTCGACCACAAAACCTTCTAATTATTTCATGTAAGATGTTCTTCAAGTTCACCATGCAAAAAAATCGTCTTGACCTCGAATTGCTCCAACTCTAAGTTCTTTGTTATAATTAAGGCTAACAAAATGATGAATAAAAGTGTACTTGACAACAAAAGAAAATATATCATTGTAATCTATACCTTCAACCTAACTATAACCTTTTACAACTAACTTGCATTTGGCATTCTTAGCATGCCTTTCTTTTTCTTGAATACTCACTTGCAGCCAACATTTTTCTTTTCTTTGGGAGGTTTTACTAAGTCCCAAGTTTTGTTCTTATGAAGAGACTCTAACTTTTCATTTATAGCAATCAACCATGACGTCGATTCTGGAGCCAAAATTGCATCTACATACTTAGAGCATTCTTCAGCATAGGGTATCTTTACAACAACTAACAATGCATATGCAATGACTAAATTTGCATACTTTAGATTTAGCTTTATAGTCCTCTTTCCTCTACTATTTGCAATGCTCTATGGCTTTTCTGATGATGCTTCTTCTTCTATAGAATTAGACACCATATTTTTACATAGTAGAACTTCTATCTCTGTCTCTACCTACGCCTGTTCGGTAACAATACTATGTGTATATGCATCAAAAAGAGCAACAGTATCTCCACTCGAAGAAAACATACCAGACTCATGAAAAACAACATCTTTTTCAATTAAGATCTTGAGTGATTTAGAATCTAAATACCATAACCTATAACCTTTCACATCAAAAGCATAACCAAATAAATTGCACTTTTTAGATCTAGGTTCTAGTTTTTCATCATCTATACCTGCATATGTAGGACAAAAAAAACTTTCAAGTTCAAATAATCAACAGTGTGGTTAGCCCATACCTCTTCTAGTGTCTTGCACTCAATGGATAATGATGGGAAGCGATTCTCCAAGTAACATATTGTTGTAACTGCTTCATCCTAAAAGTTTTTCGACAAACTAGCATTGATCAATATACAGTGAGCCCTTTCCAAAAGAATTCGGTTCATATATACACTCTGCAACTCCATTTTATTGTGATGTATGTCTGACAGTTTGATGTCTGACAACGCCTTCATTCTTGAAGAATTCATTGAACTCATATGAATAAAACTCCAACCCATTGTTTGCCCTTAGCCTCTTGATCTTCTTTTCTATCTACATCTCTATTAGTGCTTTTCACTACTTGAATTGTATGAACATTTCATCCTTATGTTTCAGCAAGCAGATCCAAACCTTCCTAAAAAATATCAATAAAGGTTAACATATAACTTGCATCACCTTTTGAAGGAACACGTGAAGGATCCTACAGATTAGAATGGATGTAATCCAAAGATCATTTGGTTGTATGCATTGTTGTACTAAAATTGACATGCTTTTGTTTGCCAACATGTAATGCTCGTAACATTCCGTCTTTCCTATACTTTACCCACAAAAGAGTCCCATTTTACTAAAGATGATCATATCCTTCTTGCTCATGTGTCCTAATCTCAAATGTCTTAACTTAGTAGTGTCTTTCTCTAACATAAACGATGTTAAAACAACTGTAGTTCCTATAACTGTCTTTCCTTACAAAACGTAGAGAGATTTAGATCTTCTAGCCTTCATAATATTAAGAGTGACTCTAGAAATCTTCATAATTTTGTTCTCTCCTGTATACTTGCACCCATTAATCTCGAGGGTGCCTGACAAGAGCAGATTCTTCACCAAATCTGAAACATATCGAACATCTAATAATGACTTCACAATCCCATCATGCATCTAAATCTTTACCATACCTATGCCAATAACTTTACATGGAGAATGATTTCCCATCAATATAACTCCACCTATAGTGGGATTGTATGTGGAAAACCAATTCATGTTTGGACACATGTGGTAGGTGGCACCTGAGTTATTGATTGAATTCTCCATTGATCTTGGTGCATAATTAGTTGAATAAACAAAACCATCTGAATATGCATTTGGAACAACAGCATCATTTGAATCTTCTTTCAAACCCTTCTGATCATTCTTTCATTTTTTAAGTTTGTAACACTCATCCTTGATATATCCCTTCTTATTGCGATAATTACAGCACTTATTTTTATTTCTTGACTTGGATCTAAACTTGTTCTTCTTCTTAACATTAGAGTCACGTTTTCAAGTTCTTCCTCTTGTAGTTAGGACATCACCTTTGCTTTCATTGCTAATAAGTAACTCTATCCATTAACTCTTTCGAGAAAAGGTTGGCTTTAACAACATCCATCATAATAAATTCTCAACCATACAGAAGAATCTCTCTTAAATTATTATAAGAGAAAGACCAAAAACATAACAATAACAGTGCTTAATCTTCATGCTAGTATGGCTTCAATCCATGATAATTGAACTGAATTGATCTATTTGAGATTTAACAGATGTACCTTCACTCAAACACAACAAATATAGTCAATATTTAAAGTGCAGTCTGCTAACTAGAGTCTTTATCTTGTAAAGATTTTGTAACTTAAGCCACAATTCAGTAGTGGTCGTCTTTTGTGAAACTTCTCAAAGAATCTCATTTGACAAACTCAACTATATAAGTGATAGATCTTTCTCATTCATATCCGTCTTCTCCTCTTCCGTCATTGTTGACGACATATTATCAACTCTGAGCAACGCCTTTTTCAGTCCTTGTTATATAATAAGTGCCTTCATCTTAATTTGTCATAAATCAAAATTGACATCACGATAATACTTATCAATCTTCATCTTCGTTGCCATCTTTGTATGGGCACTAAAAATAAATCTAAACCAAAACCTCTAGTACCAATTTCTTAGGGAATATGTACACACACAAGTAGAATAGATGAAAATTCACAAAGAAGATAAATAAGAAAACAAACGATCCCAAACACAAAAAGATTTACATAGTTCAACAATAGGCTACATCAAGTAGAGGAGAGAAAAGAAATCACTATAGTCAAAATAGTACAAGGAAGAAAGGAAATATTCAAAAAGAAAGAAGCAAAGCCTAAAAATCCAATATATTCAAGGAAAAAGACGACGGCACAATATCCACGCTAATCCCTCTAATTTCTTGTTCAAATCTATTTTACTCTTATGACTCATATATGTAGGGGAAACAATCCTACCCTTCAAAACAACCCTTATATTTAAAATTGAAGTCAAACATAAAAGGATAATATAGGAGAAACAATCCTTCCTTTTTAAAGACAACCCTTAAATTCAAATTTGAAGTCAAATATAAAAGGATAGGAAAATCTGGATTGCGCAAAATCGAATATCCTATTTTGGATTGCTTTATTACTCTTCAATGAACATGTCTCCTAAAGTCATGTAGGTAGAATAGATGCATTAAAACTTGGAATTCAAAGCATACTCAACATTATCATATGGTGATGGTTGGGAGATGGGAATAGTACAAAGAGGTGCGGAATTGTCTGGTTCACTTGGTGTACTTATGTGTGTTTTGAGATAAGTTGTAAATTGATACTATTTTAGGTTTTTTTTTGAGGTCCAATTAATATTATGAATAGTGTTGTGAGTGATTTCTTTGTGATGTGTGTTTTTCTAATGTCAACATACAAGTCTTTTTGTACATTTCTATCACAAGATACCTTGTGTTTCTTTTAGCTTATTTAGAAGTGAAAATTACTTGTTATTATCTTCAACTTTGACCAAGTTTTAGTTTACTACCTCCTACTTCAAGATACAATACTTAACTACCTCCAACCATGTACACTAAACAATTAGGTCCTATTTGATTTTTGTGAGGACACATGACCATGTAATGGCGTTTACAAAGAATATGGACTATTTTACCCTTATCCACGGTTTTCCTCTTCCATTTCTAAAAAACCATAAGAACACCTCTTTTCCTCTTTACACCCCTCTTTTCCTCTTCTTCCACGAGATGAGATACAGAAGCTCCACCTACAATCCAATCCATTCTAGCTCTGGTCATCATCATGTTGGACAACTGAGGTACCAATGTGGGTTACCATCACTGGTGAAGACTATCCTCAACCCAACTAGCCTCCTTTTTCTGAGATTCGCGATGAGGGATTTTCTTCCCAGGGACTTTTCGACGTCGTGCTCTTCGTCAATCATACTCTTCCTCCGATCTTCCGGTCTTCCCCTTCCAAACTGGTGCTCCTTCTCCATCAAGAGGGCTTCCTTAGGGATGAGTCAAGAGAGACGAAAAATGAGAAGCAGAGATTCACTAAGGTTTTCAAGGGAATTAGGGAATGAGTCATTATATATATGGGAGGTCAAGACAATCAAGATAGAGAAGAGTTAACATCAACAAGGGTAAAAGAGATTTTGAAAAGTAAGACATGGTTAAGTGTCATGTTTTATAGTAGGAAATAGTAAAATGAAATTCAAGTAAAGAAGTTACAAGTGGTAACAAGTAATTTTCTCTATTTAGAAATCATAAGAGACAAACTAAAATACTGTCATCAAGGTTAACAACTTACCCACAAAATATTGGTGAACAATCACAGCTACAAGTTATGCTATCAGATTATACCTTGTTTCTTATAGTTTTGATTTTCCCAAGTCTGGGTTTCGTTGACTAGTGTATGGGTCTAAATGGAATGTGCAGCATGACAGAGAAACAGCAGCTGTTAATACTGGTCATATGGAGTGCAGTGTTTTCAATAGATCAACTGCTTAATGCGCTTCCAGGCCGAACACTTGAAGTTGAGGCCATAGATCCAAATCACTGGCTCAGATCTGAGCTAGACGTGCCTAGGAACCAAGTCTCAAGAAGATTTCAAGCATTGAACAACTTAGACAACAGAACTTTGAACGCAAATCACATACGAACCTTTGCAAGTTTTTAGCATATGAAACGTCGTACGACTGAAAATAAAACTTGATACAGAAAAGACCAGATTCTTAGATCTCAACGCAAAAAGTTCCATTAAGAATATTTACACAGTTATGTACAAATGTGAACACATAAGCATGTTTAGCATCTCAATTGGTACAAAACAATGGTGTAATCTAGACACTAAAATTTTGTTTCTAGGCATGTGCTTTTTTCTCCCTTGTAAAAGATAGCATTGAGAACATCCTGACCCGCAATTCTTAAGACGCCTCAACCATTTGTCAACCGTTGATGCTTGACTTCAGCTCAATCAAGATACTCCTTTCTAGCCTATCCCAGTCAAATCTCAAACATGGGAATAGGCTTGTTAATTCGAACATTTGACGTTGAACAGTCCTTTGTTCAGCTTGTCAAGGTCGGATCATTCTGGAAGCTTGTTCCACAAAAATGATGCTCTTCTGATGATGGAATCTGGAGAAGATCCTTCAGAATATGCTCCTATTGCTCTCAAGAGGCTTATAAATTTCTCTCCGTTGTCCTACAACAAAAGTAAAGAGAAAAAAATTCAAATCTGCACAATTATGAAGAGCCCTATTGATAAATAGTGAATTGTACTGTATACCAACCTTTGGTTTTCGAAATGAACAATCAGTTATCCTAAAAGGAACCATATAAGGAGGAAGATCAGTTCGTAAAATTGCCTGCAATGGGAATATAGCTCTTAATTAAAAAGTTTTACCAATAGACGAAATATGCTTCACTCTTTAGGAATCTCAGGCTCGTCGGAAGCACATGAAGTGCATGTCTTGCAGGGCCACGCAGGTGCCGTTGGCATTTGAGAAATTTGGAGAAAAGGCAGGATGCGGTTCTAAATTCTTATGTTTCTTAACCATGCATCGACACGTGCCAAAGCAGGCAAAGTCCTTGCTTCTATAATAGGATAATATTTTACATACAACGTAATATCAAGATAATGGCATGATCAACATGTAAAAGACTTACCAAGTTCTTGCTTAAACGAGCCTGATCAGCATGTTCTATCAAAGCCTGTACAAAAGCAACCACCATAGCATATCATACATTGCAATCATATACGTACATCAGCAAGACAATATCTGTAAGATATTTTCCTATTCTACAAATTCATCAACCACAATCTCATTTTGTGGAATTGATACAGTAAAATATAATCACAACTAGCCTAGTGCATCCAAGTGCAAATGAATAAATCAGTTAAAAGGACCTTTCTAAGGCGCTCCTCTACTTGATCAACACATTGCAACAAGTTCTCCAATGTACCTAGAAGTAACATAAACAAACCTTACAATTTTCTTAAGAGAACAAAATAATATATCCAAGTCCAATTACATAGCAAAGGTAGAGCAGCAAACTTGAAACTTGAAAGGCACTTCGCACGCATAAGAACTACTTATGATTTCATAAAGATTTTTCTCAAGGCTCACAAAGGCATCAAGCAAAAGGTGAACCTAAGCACTTAAATCAGCTCCAAAGCATGGACTGCATGAAAATATTGCAACTTACAATATTCACGAGAATAAGATATGATGGATCTTTATAAATTGCAATCTCAGACATGATTTCAATATACAGACTACTAAAACATGATTGTTGTAAAAAATCATATTCACTAAACAAATTACACCTATTGGACATTATAGAACAAATTTGTTAGTGCGAAAAAAGATATTAGATATGCACCAATTCACCAACATGACTAGCTGCTAGTGCAGTCACTTATTATCAAAGATGTGTATTATAATTTCTAACACTAAAGAATTACGTATTCAACTAAAACATTTTGGCATTAAGAAAATGATCCACTTAACACAACTATGAAATTGTCTAGAGGGAAGCAATCATCTGTTCTAACCACATAATAGGTCCACTACAGTGGTAATTTTAATGAAGTATTGAAATAAAAAGTTAAAAACAAGTGACTGTACCAAATTTTGTGATCAGCTTAATAGCATTTACATTTCCAATGCTTTCGACTCCTGCAGCAAAATACGCAAATAAAAACCCAAAGACTAGATTGTCAATATGTGTATTCCAATAAAATAAGAGATCACAAGTCAAAGATGTGGCAATATTGCAAAAAAGGTACAAATAAGTGGATTTGTTTTTAGTAAATGACTATACTGTCAAGCACTGGATAGAAACACGATAATAACAACTTAGTAAATTGTACATTTCTATGCACAATAAAAAAAGTTAATTTATAATGAACCTGGAATATTATCAATTGAATCACCCACAAGCGAAACTACATCAACGAACTGAGAAGGTTTCAGCTCCCCATATCTTTCAGCAAAATTCTCTAATCCAAAAGAAACCATCCTAAGCAAGCAAGAAAATATTACTTAACAATATCCTCTTTGGGGAATAAATTGAAATAAAGATGGCCTCAGGTGATTCTAAATCCAATCAAAAAATAATCAAAATGCAAAAAATATCATTTGTCAGCTTTATTAGAAAGCTACAATGAAACTCACGAACAAAAATGTAAAGTCCAACGGTGTCAACATAACACTCACCCACGTCCACGTGGAGCAATTCTTAAGAGACGTAAAGAAGGAGACACAATTTGAAAGAAATCTTTATCAGGAGAGACAACTCGTACCTGTTAAAAGGATACAATAACTAAGTTAAAAGGTACAACTTAAATAATGCCACACAATCGTAATACTACAATATACATGCAATATTCAGGCTGTGGCTTCCATAAAGGTTCGAAAGATTGATGTTCATCTTTAATTGATTGATATCAGGAAGCATGTGTGAAATGGAGATACATGATACATCTCACAGAAATTGTAAAAAAAACCATGAAAAGCAACAAGAAGAAAAAATCAGAAGAAAAATAAAAAAAACTGAGGAAGAATCATTACCTAGGATCCAACAACAACAACAACAACAAAGGCACAGCAGATCCCAAACTCATCTTCCCTATCTCCAGCCAAATATGCTTCAATAACATTCTATCTCCTATAGCTTATGCATATGGCACTTTTCTTCAAAGACCCTACTCTTCAATTCCAATCATAGAACCACTCTCACAAACTTTTCACCTTATATTGGCACATCCAACCATGGGTCAGGATCCTCTTCCTTAGCTACATCACAACTATATCCTTGAAAAAGGTTCATATGGCAATTTTGTGTATAGAAGATTGACATTGATCTATTATGCTTTATATACCCTTAAGTGACAACTAATCTGCCACACAATTATACCCTTAGAAGCACTCCCAATATGCTTCAAATACCACCAAGTCTTCCACATTGGCCCTATACCTCCTCAATATTGATTGAAAAGAACTGAGGAACCACTCTTAGTAAATTAAAAGGAAAAAAGCAAGTAATTTGCAGACTCAGGACACCCCAAGAATACTCGAGCTACAAAATCAAGTCAGAACCTGAACCAAATTTATTGACTAAAGTTATAAGAAATTTCTGACCATAATCATTCCTCAGAGCTTCTATACCTAAGCTCTACTTGAGAGAGATTTTCCCACCCACCTCCGTGGGGGGGGGGGGGGGGGGG
>JAMKQA010145896.1:0-11688 GCA_024699735.1 Posidonia australis | reverse complement strand
TGATTAATTAGGGTTTTATTGAATTTTAAGTTGATTTAAGTGGGTTTTAAATGGATTAGGGTTTTTGTTGGATTTTTAAGTGGATTTGATTGGATTTTGTTTGATTAGGGTTTTTGTTGGATTTTTAAGTGGATTTGATTGGATTTCGTTTGATTAGGGTCTTTATTAGGGTTTTGTTGGATTTTAGGTGGATTTTAGCTGGATTAAGTGTTTTATTTATTTTTTAGTAGATTTTAATGGGGTAATGTTTTACTGGGTCAGGTGGGCTAGTGTGGGTCTGATTGGGACTTGTGTGGACTAGGATTTTGGTGGTCGCGACTAAAGCATCAACCGGAGGAGTTTGCTGCCAAATGAGCTCAAAATTGGGGTGTTTATAGATGTTATTCAATAGGTATTTTGACTTTTAAGACAAATATTCCAATAGTTATTTGTAAATTAGGCTTTGTCATTTATAAGTTTTTTAGTTCTTGATGTTTATCTTTTCAAAAATTATTTATCTAGTTTACAAGAATTTTACTTTGTCATTTATATGATTTTACTAACTTTAATTAACAAAATATGTTGCAAAATGTGATAGTTTTTTATTAATCATTAATTAATTATGCACAGATAAAGACGATATATCAAGATTTGGGTTCATAACTTTATTTCTTTTTGGAAAAGATAAGTTTAATTTATCATTATATCTAATTTATTTTTATTTTTGATATATTTTGTTTTTATTTCATATATACACTAAATAACTTAAAATATATAAATATATGAAAAATCTTAATGATTTTATTACTTACGTAAACGTGCATATCATCATATTCGTTTTTATATTCGATTTTATTCCTATTCAAAAATAGATATGTAATTTTTCTAAACCTGTCAATCAGGTTGTATCGTGTACTTATCGTGTTGGCTTATCGTGTCGTGTCTATTTTTTTAACCAATATTTCTTGTATTTTTGAAAAATTATATTTGATTACTAATAATACAATAATTTTAAATATGTTTACAAATATATTTGTATTCAATTTGGTAATAATATGCTTAATAATTCATTATATTAAACATGTATTAACTGAGTTCAATCAGTTTCAATCGTGTTAAATGAAGTAATAATCATGTCCAATTATGTCAAAATAAACTTATGTTCATTAACTATGAATCATATGAATATTTTAAAATAATTAAAAAATTATTACTATATTTTACTATATTATCATATTGTGTTATGTCAAGAATTGATCGATCCAAAATTTTCTATTCATATGTGCATCTGCATACGTATTTCAAAATCGAATATGATATGGTAATACCTATATCAATATTGTATTTAATCTGTTTGTACATCTAAAATTAGTGCTTGATATTCCAAATGTTAACAACAGACATCAATAAATTATTTCGACCACCATATATGAAAATCCTTAAAAAATTATTTATAGTGAGAAAACAAGGTTGACCCCAAATTAAAACCTTCAAAATCCTTGAATAAATTCTTTATCTCCAGGAGATAATAAGTCACACCTCAATCAAAAACTTGTTGAATTTTTTTTATATAATGAAATTTTTTTGAGTTTTTCTTTTTTGATAATCAAAACTTTTGAGTTTTTTTTTGAAACATCAAACTTTTTGAGTTGTGAACTCACGTAACCCAAACTCTCAAATCTCAATGAAACTAAAGTTATGGGATGGGCGCATTATCCAAAATGGACAAAAGACGCGGTATTTTCAGCAAATAAAGATTTCCCATTTTTGTCGGTTAAATATACCACCACGGACCCGTCTGCCGGCCCATGCCTTTTTCATCCTCAGAAGCAAGCAAGCGAAGGGAGCAACTCACCTTGTTCTCCTCCTTCCTGCCAAAAAACCCTAGATAGGCCTTCCCTTTCGTCCACCACCGGGAAGAAGGTACTCCGATCTAGGAATCCTCACACTGGTGGATAAATCTAGGGTTTGATTGCACTTGCTAGGTCTAGCGCAAATCGTCTAGGGTTTTAGCGATATAACCTGAAAAAAATCTTCGTTTGCAGGTCAAGTAGATAGAAAGGAAAGGAAGATTAGCCCAAATGGAGGCTTCCGCGGAGGAGCGGAACACCTTTAGCGGCGAGGAGTATGAGGAGGAGGAGGAGTTCGAGGAGATAGAGGTAGAGGAGGAGGTGGAGGAGGAGGAGGAGGAGGAGGAGGAGGATGAGGAGGAGGAGGAGGACGAGGAGGAGGACGAGGAAGGGGGTGGTGGAGTGCCGAAAGAGCAAGGTGTAGTAGATAAAGTAGAGGATAGTGCATGCGACGAGGCAAAGCGGAACATAAATAGTGGTGGTTCGACGTCTTCCGAAGGGTTAGTAGTTCAGGTCTTAGGGTTAATCGTGCTAGGGTTACATGTGCCTTTTGATTTCTACTAGTAGTTTTTTTTTTGGATTTTGGGTTTAGTTGTTGTTAAGTTTTTGAAATATGGTGTCCTACTGGATGGCAAAGGGAATGGCAAAGATAATGGATGATAATCGTGGGTTTTTGTTGTTTGATAGAAAAATCTTCGTCGGCGGTGTTGCATGGGAAACAACAGAAGGTATGGAGCCTATTTATTGCTGTGTGTTGTATTTCTTTTGCCGTTTATTGTTTCTTGAACATGTGCATAAGCTTTAAATGAAGTTTCTTTTTCAAGTGTAATTGCTGATTTAAACACTGAATTACTCGTTTAGAATTATTGACCTGGTATAGACAATTTGATAATGAAGGTTTACTGCCCTTTTTAGGGGGTATGGATTCTTTCTGTAACAGCATTTCAGGGGAATTTCTTACAAATGCTTTTCTAAGCAAGAGCTGAATGTATTGAGGGAAGAAATAAGGTGCAATAAGCTGCCCAGAAAGCAGTGCATAATCAGCATGACGATGCAATATTTGTGCACTTGGAGAATCCAACCTATTTCTCAGTGATGCCACAAAAATAAGAATTCATTTTATAGTTTTCTTTAGTCTAGGTTGGAAAACCATTCAATGTCAGTCACCGCACAAAAAAAAACCCTAATCAATGTCAGTCCATTCAGGAAAATGAAGTTCCACTTCAGTGTGTGTCTTTTGCTAGTTATTTTGAGAATGAAACAAAAAAGGACCCTATAATGTACATCCTCTTTGTATATAAATGATTGTGAAATAGTAGGTAATGGAAGATGAGATCTGACAGCTAATTATTTGCTTTCTTGTGTGAGAACAATATGCACAATAACTTTAAAAGCACATGTTTTGTAACCACAATAAACAAATTGTTGGATATTTTCTTTCCAATCAAACTTTTGTCAGTATCAATTGACAGTATCCTTTTCAATTTCCATCTCAAGCACATTACAATGTATTCATTATTTTTTAGTTAATTTTGACATTCAATATGGTAATCTGTGTCTGGAAGATGGCATTGTTTCAGTGGTTAGCTTTGGTGTGAAAATCACAACACTCAGTGTGCATAGCTTGCAGCTAGCTTGAGGTGTCAACCTGCACAAATTTGCATTCAACTTTTTTTTTCAGCAAAAATCTTTTTTCAGCAGTGAAGGGAGCCATTTATAAATAAAATTAATGATTTTAATCCTGAAAATTAATAAAAAGCAAACAGCCATAAGGACTACAAAACTCTTAAGAGACGGAGAGGTACTTTGGTGACTTTAAAAAGATTTCAGAAAGCTGATACAAGTGGATGTTCCTAATTATGCATGGAACTCGCAAAGTTCATTGAGGAACATTGTTTTCCCTGAGGGGTTGATATGTGTGAAGTTACCATTCAAGTGGGTATTTGGTTATGAACTTATGATGGATGGTAGTAGTTGACTTTGAGACTGGTTTATGTGGAAAAGAATGTGAATATGCTCCACTGTTATGAGGTGAATCATGCCACTTGGATTCATTCTTTGGACTAATAGAACTCAAGAATGTGAGTATCCTCTGAAATTTTATCATGACATTGATGAAATTGCAGGGTACAAGATGACACAATAGTGGGATAGAAATGAGCAGATTATCCAGAATGACGGAATCACATATTTACATCTGATAACAGAATTGGTGTAACATGTGGGATCAGTGGTGAGGATAAGAAACACATGGTGGATAATGTTGATTAAATTACAGGTATGAGAGTTGATTAGGATGTTTTTGTTTGTGGGAGAGAAATGAACAGGTTATCAAGAATGAAAATAATCGCATTTAAGAGCAGCAGATCATTGGGTGAGAGAATTTACAGTGACAAGAAGTAGAGCTGAGCAGATGTATTACTAACGAAGGGACGTGTATGTCTTTAGAATCTGCTAAAGGGATCCAGGAGGTCAATATTTTGACTATTTTTACATGTAGGTTTTACATATACAACACATATCATTGTCAAGAGGCAATTTCTCGTAGTATGTTTGATAGTTAAATTGAAATAGAAAGAAGGTTTGTTTAAGTTGTTTGGTTCTTGTTAGGTATGTAGGTTTTAGTTTTCCTTTTTGTTGGTGCCTGTGGCTTTTTTGTAAGTTCCTGCCATGTCGATCAACTTGGAGTTTGTTATTTGATGTTTATGAACTAAAATATTTGGTGGGCATCCTACCTTTTCTTCATTAAAAAACAGAGAAGAAAAAAAGGCTGACTTATGTAGTCATGTTGGATCAGAAAGGAGTCATCTAGAAGAATGTTGGTAACAAATATGCTGATGACACTTGTTAGGGCCATCCTTTGAACACTAGATCCTCTCATTGAAAATTGAAAAACATTGTAAAGACTGCAAATGATATGTTGACCCTTTAGTGCAAGTTATGATATGAAGTACAACAAGCTAAAAATAAAATAATTCTACAAGAAGAAATGAGAAGTAATATTTTTAATCAAGCTTAACTAGTTAAGTGATATTAGTTGTATTGGAAGTAACCTATCTGCATTCTAGGGTAAGACTGCGAACGCATGGATTCTCTCTAGCACCCAACGTTGTGGGAGCCTTGTGCATTGGGTTGGCGCTTTTTATTAAGTGGATTGGATCAAAGTACTGGAAGCAGCCTCTCTGCTTGCTGGGGTAGGACCGCAAACACATGAATTCTCTCTAGCACCCCACATTGGTGGGAGCCTTGTTCACTAGGTTTACCCCTGTTAAGTAGCCTGGATCAAAGTTCAGGTAATGAAAATACAACAAGATAAAACCATGCTAAAAGAAAGAATGAGGAGCAGCCCTTGATTTAGCTCTACAACCCTCTTTTCATCATATTGATGATTAATGTTATTTTGTATCAATCATCTTGATTAAGGTAGACATTGTCCTTCAGCTTCTCTCAAATCCTCAGAGAAACAAAACTACATATTGTAAGCTAATCTGTAGCTCTAATTTTTTTGGAATTTGTTAAATATGTAGTCCATGCTTGAGATAAAACACAAATTTATACGGCTTATTTGAGGAGACAAACCTTATTTTGAACTTTGAATGATATGATAGATGGTGGTGCTTTATTTTCTGCATTTGTTCCTTCATGTGATTGAATGCCTCTTCCTTTAGCAAGCATATTTCAAAAAACGTTTTCTTTTTCTTTGTCTATATAAAGTGTTAACCAGTGGTATCATTACTTGTGTTTCTAAACTTTCACTTTAAATTATACTTGTTTTCTTAACATCTACTTAAATTGTGACTCTCCAGTTTTGGCTTCTTTATCCAAGATGGAATTTAGGAAGTCAGAGAGCTTTTTATAGGGATAACTATCTTGGTTTGAGGAGCCCATATGGGAGAATAGCCATGTCATGGTGTCTTTTGTGGGAGAACACAATCAAAGGATGGTGTTCTTGAAAGGAGCAGAGTTGTCTAAATATGGTTGAGGTTTATATTAAGGAATGGCTGATGATGGATATTATATGGATTTTTTATGTTTTCCTAGCCAATAGATGGTGTTCTTGGCATTTTATCAAAATTTTGGTATTGTATCAGTTTTGTTGAGTTCTTAATGAATAGAAAGTGGGACTATTTGAGATGTGAGAATTTGAGATCTTAGATATGAACAAATGGCTGAGCTAGCTTTCTTCATTTGCATGGATACATCTGTGTCGTGTTGCTTATTGAGGCCTGAGAAATTCTTAGAACAAGGAATGTGGGCTAAGCTGACTTTCTACAGGAGAGAAATTTGCCTGGTTAGCTTATGTGTTTCTTGAATACTGAGAAGGATCAGTGCATGTTGTTCTCAGCTGAGGAAAAATGTAGTATATGCTTGCTTATCTATGGTGATTTTGCACAGCATTTGATTTTTCGGTAAGTAGATTGCAACAAAGACAGGAGTGGAATCGGTATTTCCATGGTTTTGAGAGGACTTGAATCAACTTGATAGCTATTGGGAATAACTTAACCTATTGGATCTTGTGGCAAGCACTCTGTTAATCACAGACTTATTGGCTTTTTCACACCAGTTATGGCTACCTTCTTTTTTTTGTCTGCCGTTTTCTAGCTATCATCATGGGCTCATTTTGTTTGGATTAATTTTCTCAATAAAGCTTGGACCGTCTGTTGTGTTTTCTTGGTCTTCTACTTTTCTAAGCTTGTTCCAGCTCAAAAATATTACTATATTAAGGTTGAAGTCCTACTGTGGTTGGCTTATATTCATCCCTCATGAGAATGATGTTGTCTATTTTGCGTGTCAATTTACTGGCCATCAAGGAAACGAGGATGGAGTCATGTTATCTCTTGAGGATGAGCTTTTCGTGTTGCTGAGCCTATATTTAGCATTTGACCCGTTTTGAAATGATCTAGAACTCCTTCAGTTGTTATGCCCAAGCTTATTACTGAAGCTATATTTATTCAATCACTAACTTTACCCTTTTTTTGTTTGCTTGAGATCAAGCAAATTACAGAGTGGGATTATTCAAAGGGTTAGTTGTATGGATTTTACACTTTTTCATGGTTTAATGCAAAATTAACAAAGCAAACTTATAAAAGAAAAAAGGAACTTGAAAGAACCAGTGTGTTTCCTTTCCTAGGCTTCCTATGATTTCTACCAGGACTACAATAATTACAAATATGGCACCTTGAGGAGATGTATCAAGAGTTGGTTAGATTATATTACTTTTTTTCCTTTATTTTAGCACTAAAGTATAATTAGGTTTTGTGTTTTATTTTTTTGCTAATTTTTTATGTGAATATATTTTAAGTTACCTTAAGAAAATGTAGCAGAAGAAATTATAAGTTTCTAATAAATTTTCCTTTATATTTAATCAACTTTGTTATGGTTTTCTACTTGAGCTTTTTTAAACAAGCATGGATAATAGATTCAACTTTGGACCTAGGCTCAGACCCTGATGTATGTTTTGGATAATGTCCTTCATCTGGCCTGACGCCTGTTGTATGGGAAGTTTGATTAACTCCATCTTTGGGGAGTTCAATGGTGGTTGAAAACTCATTTTATGATTTTCAGTACAGATATTTGGTGTTGTGCTTGATTTGGCATAATTATATTATTATTGTGGTTCTATTGTTTGGAGTCTGTACAATGAAGTCTTACTCTTGCAAATTTGTTCATGGTTCATAACTTGTTTCTCATTTTTGTTTTCTTTTGGTTCTAGACACCTTCACTAAACATTTCAAGAAATATGGTGAAATCACCGACTCCGTGATCATGAAGGATAAGCATACTCGTACTCCACGAGGATTTGGGTTCATAACATTTGCTGATCCATCTGTGGTTGATGATGTTTTAAAGGATGAGCATGTTATTGATGGGAGAACTGTAAGCTTCATTGCGATACTTCATCTACTGTGCATATGCTCCTTTTAACCTGAAAAGTCTAAAAATGCTGGCTACTTTCAGGTAGAAGTAAAGCGAACAGTCCCAAGAGAAACAATGGCATCCAAAGGTGGTCCTAAGACGAAGAAAATCTTTGTGGGTGGAATACCCCCATCTTTAACTGAAGGTAAGTTCTAATATTTTGGTCATTGTGGTTGATTCACCTTCACTGAATGCATCCTTTCAAATGCTGTAGATGAGTTCAAAGAGTACTTTGTAGCATATGGTAAAGTGGCTGAGCATCAAATAATGCTAGATCACAGCACTGGCCGTTCACGAGGTTTTGGTTTCATTACTTTTGAGAATGAGGACTCTGTGGAGGAAATAATGGCTGATGTCAAAACACATGAGCTTGGGGGTAAGCAGGTAAGTTGGTAAATTTGCCACCAATCATGTTTCACCATATTGTTAGAGAAGATTGGGTCCATGTTTTTTGCTTTCCAATGGCTTTGTTTGGAAGATAGATATTAGAAAATGTTGGTTTAGGATTTCAATGAATTGAGCAGCTTATGTGACAGAAGATTCTTTTTTGTCTTTCCCTTGCCTCATGTTTGCTTAATTGCATCCATAGTATATTTTTTATCCATTGGTGGTTCAGGTATAAGATCGTTTGCTTGAATTTGTTCCAAGACCACCTCATTTGGCCTTTCTCCCTGCCTTAAGTCTTGAGTGGGTGTCTAGGTGAAGTTCAGACCTACCCATGCAGTTCCCTAGACTTATCAACTTAGTATGCTATTTTCTCCCATTGTATGCTAACCAAGTAATGGTGAGAGTTGATCAGGACATGTATCAATTGTTTTAAGCTCATTTAGGCTAGGGAGAGCATGCTATGCATGTGCCTATTGGTTGATATTTTTCCTGATCAATTGAGATTCTAAGAATATAGTTAACTAACAAGGAAGCATTATATATCTATGTATAATACTTAAAAATTAAAAGCACAAGTAAGATATATATGTTGTTGTTGATACATAAATAATCGTGTGTTTTAGGTAAGATACATCTAATCTAATAAGAAATCATAATGATACTTCAATTTATGACCATGTTTCTGAAATTGTACCAAGATATGGCAAATGGCTTGAATCTTTGTGCTTACATTTTCTTCATTTTCGACTCTCTCCAGAATTTGTTAGATGGTGGTGTAAATTATAGCATATGTGTCAAAAGGATAAATAACTCAGTGTTTATGCTAGAATTCAACCTAAAAATATATAAAATTGTATACTGCTAAAAATGATATTAAAAATCAATTAGATTACTTTTTCAAAAATGACGCTTAAGTCAAATCTTTGCTTCAATTTGTAAAGATGATTTTGTTTGACAAAAAAAACCCAGAATATACTACTGCGAAGAGTTATCTGAATTGCTCTCTTCTCCATTGCCACAATTTTTAATCCATCCTAGAAAAGGAGTAATGAGAACAAGATAACAAAGGAGAAGTATGTGGAACCATCTGCTTGCACCATCCACCCAGATCCACTATCATAGCGTGGTTGTGAGATGTTGCCCCATGAATTGATTGTTCTTATGTAAAGTTTTGCTGCTCTTCTGAAGAGGAGGGAGGGATGAGGTATCAGGAGCAGAGGAGGAGAATGGTGTGGGGCAAGAAGATTCCGGTGTCAACTTTGGATCTCTGTATACCTTGTGGTTGTATCTTTCTGGTTTGAGTGCACCATATTCAAGCAAATATTCAAGCAACAGAAGCCTCTCTGTTGGCATGACTTCTGCATGAAGGCAATTGTGATTAGCACGGCTAGAAGGAGAATAGGACAATATTTCGGGCTATCTATATATGTGGTGGTGGTTTGCGATGAAGAGTTGGTGTTGGAAGGCGACGTCAGCTCGCTTTTGATCAGGAGTGGTCGGTGTGAGAGCTGCTGTATACCGGATATGTTTTCTGAAGTTAGTGGAGGATGAGAATGGAATTAACATTCAGGGTAAATTTGTCCCCACAGAATCACAACTTTGACTTTTAGATCGTGATATCCTACAAAATAGGAAAATCAACCACCTTGCCTTAAATTTAATATTAAAACACGTTAAAAATATAATTTATTTTAAATAATTGGATTTGAATCGATGGGTGAGATTGAAGGCTTTACTTAGCTTAATTAGGGTTTGGTCCTATCAGAAAATTTGCCTATATATATATAACAATACAGTGTTCTTATATATATATATATATGTAACACTTTATAGAGACTGTTATTATTTTTGCATTTTTTGCTATATGCTACTAATTTTTGTTGGATATTTACTCTATGGTTGGTACCATTTTCTTCAAATGCTTAATATATATATTTTTTAAACTTTGAGCCACCTACAATTTTATACTTGAGCATGGGTCTTAAATACATTGATAGAGCTTCATGCTTGATAATGTTACTTGGGTCTGATTTGGTTCTTGCTAAGACTAGGTGTGAGTCTACGAGATGAACTTTTTACTGATTTTTTTTGTTTTGATGAAATCAAGAAGATTGCATCGACCACAAACATGCTGCCAATTGTTTGTTCGTTTTGTTCAGTCTTCTTGTGCAGTCTTGGTTTCCATCTTTGCACTTGTCTTACAGAGTCCATTAAGTGTTGATAGATGAAAATTTTGCATGCACTTGCTCTTCATTTTCCCTTTGGAATCCTGAATACACACTTCAAATAAGATTTCTAATAAGTATTAATAATGCAAATGATTGAATTGATTGGATACTGCAGGTCGAATTAAAGAGGGCTGTGCCAAAGAAAGCCGGTGGAGAAATTAGTGGTGGAAGAGGTGGCTATGGTCCTGGTGGTGGAAACATGTATGGGGGCCATGGTGGTGGTGGAGTGTACGGATATGGTGGCAGTCATCGATCTGGAGGTACCGTTGGTGGAAGAGTGGTGCCTGCAGCATATGGCAGAGGTTATGGCTATGGTGGGGGTTATGGGTATGGAATGGGATTCGGACCGGGATATGGTGGACCCATGTATGGATACGGTGCTGGTTACGGTGGCCAAGGTGGGTACGGTCCATTCTATGGTTCTGGTGGTGCTGCTTATGGTGGTGGTCGATATGGAGGCCGGTACAATCCTTATGGAAGATGAAGATTCTTGAGCTATTTGGTTGCAGTCTGCACAAGTTGTTATCCTTCCTCCAAAGGCTCTTCTTTACGGTATATGGTGAGGTGACTTGTTGAGGATGTTTAAAACAGTAGCTTTTTGAGTAACAATTTTCTGGAACTACCATGGATATTTCATTTGGTGACTAAATGTTGTCTTATTTCCGGGGATCCTAATTGATTTCAGGCATTCACTTCAGGTTAGCTTGGGGATACTTGTTGAATCCCTGTGTAGTTGTAAAATGACCAGCACAAGGAATGAGAAGTGCGAGCGTCAGGAAATTGGTGAAATGAGGGTCTTATACTTTTGTGCCACATAATGAACAGCTATTAATTTCCTTTCTGTTAGTATTTTTGTGCTAATTGTTTATTTTGCAACTATTATCTGTTTTTTTTTGTTATTGGTTTAGATTTTGAATATCTCTGGATTCGAATTTGGGAGGTGTGGTGAGTTTTTACCATCTTCCAATCACCAATTATTTATCTGTTGGAGAAAGGAAAAAATTATCATAAGCAGTGAATATTTGGTGCATTCTAGAATATGCAGTGTTATTCTCGGGTACGTAAAACACTACGTTTAAAAGAATGTAGTGAATTTGCACATGGTAATGAATGCTGGTCGGTGTTGAATCAAATACATGAGAACTAAAAAGAGGCTTAAAATTGTTCTACACAATAGAAAGTCTTGGTCGGGAGGTGTTTAGCCTGTCTGTGATGGATTTCATCATTTCTTAGAAGAGAGAGCTCAAAGCTGTAGTTGGCAGAACCTGCATGTAGACTTTTAAGTTTTAACGAGTATGGTAGGGCTTCTCCTTTCTAAATAGCGGGGG
>JAMKQA010145895.1:0-17171 GCA_024699735.1 Posidonia australis | reverse complement strand
GTACCCAATTCGGAGAACCACGTAAATCTCTGTCTTGTGTGATTTTGATTGTTGCTTGGATTGGGTTTGGGCAAATACTTTCTCTTCTCCCCACGCACTACAACTACATTGTTTGTGTTTTGCTTTTACATTGTGTTCTTATTCATCTAATTTTCCTACCTGTAGTCTAGTTTAGAGTATAGTGGCACAAGTCATCATGCCTGGAGGGGGAGTTCTTCCAATTCGCAGACTCTTAGTTGGGGTTCTGTGAACTCCCAGTTGTGAGGCGCTTCCAACTCCCAAGAGTCAAGAGGAGGTACGTACATTTCTTGCACCTATTCAAGCTATTAACATGTGAATAGTGCTTGACTGGAAGCTCTAGTTGTGCAAGAGACCAGAAATTTTTGTGGTTAGTTGTTAGACCCCAGGCATAATAGCGAGGGTACAGATTTTTAGGTAATTTTCTATTTTCAGCTATGCCAAATGTTACTCAAGATCAGTTGTTCCTTGTACTTGCTGACTTCTTCCTTTTCTTTTGCCAAGTAGGGGACGTTGGTTGGATGATGTAGTGCCATTGGATGCCTATGCTCGAGCAATTTGAGCACTTACTGGTGGACCTCATTTGGAAGCTTCTTGCAGATCCCAACTATACACAACCATTATCTATTCTTCCGTGCACTAGAGGAGAGGTAAAGGCACAAGACCCACACTTTCCACTTCCTGTTCGGAGAGTTAACAATACTACTAGAGCAGTGGACTCTGTTGTTCTGGTTGCACTTTGGAAGTGAGCCAATTATATGGAAGGCAACTCAAGGATTCTTTTAGGTGCTAGGATTGCTTGGTAGGGATACACCTACCACCAAGAGGAGTACATATAGTTTTACTCTGGCATAGCTGCGACAGTGGAACCAATTCTAGCCAAATCCTGCTCCAGATTAGGTAGAGGCGAAGTTCATGCTACACCACTTTCTACTGGAGCTCATCTTTTTGATCTGCTGTGATTCATTTGGCTATTGTGTGCATGTCGACTGGCTGATTTATCTAGCCAACCTCGACTGGATAGACCAGTATAATTGGGGCAGAGCCAGCTATGCTAACCTTATCCGCGGTCTTAATGCGGTTGTGTAGAAGAATCGCCAATCTTACGTAGGATTATATCCCTTGTTAACAATAAGTATTCCACTTTACTTGTTCAAATTGAATTCTGCTTACCTGTATAATGCACGGACTGCTTGATTTGTTGCTTGGCAGTATTGGGTGATGGAACATGTGTTTCAAGGGCATTACTTCTACCGCCTGCATCGAGAGTTACTACTTCTGCCACGCCACTAGTGCGAACCCAACCATTGAGCTGTCTCTGGTGTAGTTACGAGGTATACAAATATCTGTTGGACCTACTAAGCTTGGAGGATGTGAGTCTGCTCTTTAATTTCTCTTTTAATATTAAATACTAAATATTTAACAAGGTATTGATGCATGTTTGTTGTCATTATGTTTTCAAGTCACACTTGTCCTTTTGGGCGCTACGAGGAGTATGATTTGGTACCCCTCAATTCTGCAAGGAAAATGAAGCAAAGGCAAACTCAAGTCTACTACTTGAAGTAATCCACCTACTACTTGCTTGGGTGTGTCCACCATCAGTTTGTTGACGAGTTCTGTATCCCGCTTCCTCCACCTATTGATATGACATCCAAGGCGACTTCTTGTGCTGTTGCTAAGCACTCTTCTACTGAGGCAACTGCCACCCAGAGCTGACACATCATCCATGAGGTTGAGTATGGGGAGTACCTAGAGTGGTTTCAACATGCCAAGAAGCCACATTTGTTTGAGGAGGAGTTGCAAGAGAGCTAGAAAGGCATGTGGTTCAATGCCAATTAGGTGAGGGTAAGCTAAATATTAACTTCTTTCATACCATTTCTACTCAAACATACACAGTATCTAACATGTGGACTGGCTCTTACAGGGTTTTGAGGACTGCTTCGTAGCCTTTTACCAGGAGATGAGGTGATGTGAGGTAAGCCAAGTTACTTTGCTTCTCCTTTGAGTGCTCTTCTTCTTGTGAACTACCTCTAACAATGTTGTGTTTATGAAGGAACTACGATGGCAAGCGATGCTTGAGGTACTTATTATTTTCTTGTTGATGCAATTACTTCAATTTGTATTAACTTGTGTTGTTTCCTACTTCCATGGTGGTGCTTCAAAGGATATGGTGAATGTTGAGACCAGTGAGGAGTTCTTAGTTGAGTTCAAGCCAAAGGACATGTTTGAGGATGAGGGTCCTAGAGGTGCTACCACTGCTACTCCAGGCCCTTCCCATGCCTAAGCCACTTCTGCCAGGATCTCATGTAGACTAGGCAGCAAGTTTGCTTGTACTGCTATTGTTGTTGCTTCTTAGAAGGGAGTTACTGACTTAGAGGAGGAGTGGAGCTCTTGGGAGGATTAGTCGAACTATTTTCCCTCTTTCTTTTTTGATTTCTAGACTATATTAAACTCTGATATGATGTACTATGGACAAACATGTTGCTGATTAAATGAGATAATATTCTTTTCTACTTATTTCATGTGTTTAAAGGCTTGGGATGTCCACTGGCTTTCTTTGCAGGTGATTGGAAGAATTTGTGCCAAAAGGTAGGTTGAGAACTGCACTGGCTACTGAATCTGCATTTTATTGCACCTTTAATTCACACCTGGTATTTTTGCTGGGTAAGTCCACTGCATATTCTTATTGCTTACTCTCGCTCTAAATTGCTACTTACCACATTCACTAGCTATATTCTCTAGAATCTGGCCGATGTTGCCATCACTTTCCCAAATGGCTCCTTCGTGTGACAGACTCGCTTTCCTTCAACTACTCTGTGACTATGCTTGTGGAACTACCCGACTCGTACATGGAAGCACACGAAGAATCTCGATAAGGTCACGACAAAAACGGTGAATCCGAGGAAGGACACCTGACTCGAAATCACCAAAGGAAAGTAAAAGAAATGGATAAGGAAAGGAAACAAAGTCGCCACTTAATCTTTTTAAATCTGGAAAGACGAGGAAAATTGAATACATAAAATATGCGAGAAAACGATATAAATGAATGCAAATGAATGTGTGCATGCTCCATATCTAATAGATGCAACACATTGGTCATGACGGACTAGAGAAATGGTAAGGACACTTGTTACGCATGGATAAATTGTTAAGCACCTCCATATACCTGAGAAACCGATCTATCTTGGCTAATCACTCATTTATGTGTCGCCAATACAAACGCTTAGGTATGCTCGCTAAATTTAAAGTGATGAATGCTACATGCCATGATGATGTAAATGGGATGGAAAATCATGTGACCTAATGCTCAATAGTGCTACACAAGTTCTGGACCACGACACCAATGTGTCGGTCAAAAGAACACCGAGTAGTAAGCATCATCGCCCTAAGACTGGATGTAGAAGTCAGAAAATACCAAGGAAATCGTGCAAGGGAAAACGAAGAAGTCAAAGGAAACCTGCATAGATGCAAGTTGGAAAACAAATAGAGAGTGGATGTCAAGAAAACACAAAAAACCACACAATGTAAGCAAAGATTTGCAAATATAGATAATAGGTGATAAGCATGCAAAGACATAAAGGAATCAATGCAGAGAAAAACATGGTGCTTAGTTATGCAATCTGTTCTAAAACAGGGGCTCACACCAGCAACACTTGCTGGCTAAATTCGCTATGATAATCCACTTCCAGAATCTGCCATCATGAATCGCTATACTGATCTACTTCAAGAACCCACCATCGAGGATCGCCATCGAGATCCTCTTGGACAGTTACATAATGGACTACAAGCTGCTCATCCCATTAGATGTAAATCTACCAATGCATGAAGGATGCTCCATACACAGGAAGCGAGAAGGGAGTGTGGAGAACATACCTGTATGCTCAGTTGAAGGCAAGGCTATCTGGAACACTCTACCCACCTACCTCATTAGAGAAGAAGGTTCGGTTGACGAGCTTCTCTAGGATCTTCTTCTAGACTCTTTAGTGGGGCAATTTAGTGCTTTCGAAGGCTTGAGGGAACAAGAATAGATGCAGGGGTGATAGATGGATGCATGGATGTACACTGTCGTCCTTTCTCCATCCTCACCTCGCCTCATCGGCGTTCATGAGCTTGGCTGGCCATCTAGGTAGCAAGGAGCTCTGAGTGGACATCCAGGTAGGCTTGGGGAAGAGAGGAATGCGACAAGGTGCCAAGATGGATATGAGATCACTTGCAAGCCGTCAGCCGTCTTGGAGCATGTCGAGTCCGTTGCCGGTGGTGTGTGCAAACGCTGTGGATACATGGATGCAGATGCATGCTTATACATGATGCATGCGAAAGATACAAAGCAATGCGACAGAAGAAAGCAAGCTAGATTAGGTCACAAGGTAGGAAACATACCTATGAATGTTTGTCCTTCCCAACAACTCGCGACAGCGACTGCTCTTCTGGTTCGTGATGCACGGCAATGTCACAGTGGAAGAAGATCAACTACAGGACGTTAAGGAAGGGTAGGATGATCACATGGAAATTTTGGATGGGATGAGGGAAGATCAAGATGCTCGGGAAGGTTTGTCAATCTTGCGGACGCCCAAGTAGAATTCAATCAACCGACCAGGACAAGGCTCGACTTGATCGTGGCTGGGCTTCGTCTCAGCGTTAGTGATGGTATCCGACGACTTGAGGAGGACGTGTGGAGGATGCTTGAGCTATTGTGATGGCGATGTAGTGTCGTGAACGGCCAAAGACAGGATAACAGTGGAAGGATGGCCGGAAGCTTGGGTTGGGTGGTCGGAGTTGAGTACAGCTGCTGGTGGGGTTTGGGAGAGCCAAGAAGTGCTAACCTTGCTCTGGGATGCTTGACAATGGTGGTGGTATGCTCTGGGGTCCAAGAGATAGAGCTGAGATGTGTGGCTAGGTTGTTATATAGGAGAAAGAATTGAATTTCAACCATTGATGTATTATAGAATTGGTTTAAATTGCTGAGATTGAATCAAGTGGTTGGATTGTCAATTTGGTGTTTGGATATGATGGTCCATGAAGTCCAAAGAACACACCCACATCTGCCTTGGCCATTGGCGTGTGAGAATTGAGTGATCCATTAAGTTATGTCAATTTTCTTATGAAACAAGGCATTTCGCCACAACTTCATGGCATCAACATTTGTCAACAATTCTCGCCACAAAAATTCACCAACTTGATCTGCTAGGTTGATACACTCGATCGATGCGCTTACTATGCGCACCTGACCCTTGATAGGCCCTGCTAGCTAGAATCTAAGCTCGTTCCAATGTTTAGGGTCGCCACACCCCACTTGGAGCTGTGAGAAGTGGAGTTTGCTATTGACGTGAGCCACTTATTCAGCAGATGCATCGAAAGTCATGGCCCATTGTTGAAATGCAAATGCTAATGCTAAAACAATGCAAAAAACATGAGGATGAAAACAACAATGGAAACACAAGTACTGAGATGCAAATACGAGTGTAAACACGATGCTTAAAACGCGAATACTGATGCAAGAAACAAGTGCAAATGCAATGTTGAAAACATGAATGCTGAAAGCAATTAGAGAAACATAGATGCTGATGCTAGTTATGCGTGCTGATGCAAAGACCTTGCTGGAATGCAGATGCATGTGTGCCATTGGGGATATGTGGTCCAACATTACATTGATGCAGATGAAGCTATGATGAACTGATGCATGATGATGAATGATGCATGACATGCATGATGCAAGTTGATGAATGAAGCATGTAATGCATGATGTAGGATGACATGTTGATGACCAATTAGCTCGTAAAGGGCATGAATGGTTATCACACTTGTCAAGAATGCGCTGGACAAGACTCGTGGTGCTTTTCGACTAACAAAAAGAGGGCATGATAAGTTGTTAACTTATCATCGAAAAGTTTGGGTTCTCAACCCAAGGGGGAGTGGGCATGGGAAGATATCCATGCCACCCAAGACGTCAGACAATTTGATGGGTGTCAGTCAGCTTCAAACAGTTTGATGGTTGTCAACCGGGTAGTTTGGGCTACCATTCCAAAGAGAAAAGGATCAAGGCAGGTGGGGGACCCACCAGGCAGACCACTAATGGATGTAGTCCAGACTATTGACGATGTCACTCAGATAGTTTGGGATATCAGCCCAAGGAAAGGCAGGGGGCATCAGCTTATCCACGAGTCTCACCGAATCTGACAAAAGAGTAAGACACTGGCAGACTCAAAAGTCTAACACCAAGCAAAGGAGGGATATCGATAGACTTAGAAGCCTCACCGAAAAAATAGAGATATCGACGGACTCAAGCCACACCAAGGAAAGAGAGATATCAACGGACTCAGAAGCCTTACTAAGGAAAGAGAGATATCGACAAACTCAGAAGCCTCACTGAGGAAAGAGAGATATTGGTGGACCCAGAAGCCATACAAAGAAAAGAGATGATATTAATGGACTCAAAAGCCACGTCGAGGAAAGAGATGATATCGATGGACTTAGAAGCCACACAAAGAAAAGGCAATATCAGCAGACTCAGAAGCCACACCAAAAGAAGAGTATGATATCAATGGACTCAGACGCCACACTGAGAGAAGAGTATGATATTTGGTGGACTCAGAAGCCACACCGAGAGAAGAGTAATATCGATGGATTCAGAAGCCACACTGAGAGAAGAGATGATATCAATGGACTCAAAAGCCACATTGCCAAAAGAGATGATATCAGCGGAATCAGATGCCACGTTGAGGAAAGTAATAATATCGGTGGACTTAGAAGCCACATCGAGAAATGAGTATGATATTAGTGGTCTCAGAAGCCACACCGAGAGAAGAGTAATATCGACAGACTCAAAAGCCACATTGAGGGAAGAGTAATATCGGTAGACTCAGAAGCCACATTGAGAGAAGAGATGATATTGATAGACTCAGAAGCCATGTTGAGGAAAAAGATGATATTGGCAGACTCAGAAGCCATGCCAAGGAAAGGGATAATATTGGTGGACTCAAAAGCCACACCGAGGAAATGGCAATATCGACAAACTTAGAAACCACACCAAGAGAAGAGTATGATATTGGTGGGCTCAGAAGCCACACCGAGAGAAGAGTATGAGCATCTGCCAAAATAGATATCTGGCACCCAGAAAGGATAGATGAGATAATACCAAAGAGCAACAGACATGCCTCTAGTATCGGAGAGAGCGATACCACAAAGCAGCTGACATGTCCTTGGTATCAAGAGAGCTATACCACAGAGCAGCTGACATGCCCCTAGTATCGAGATGCTGAGGATGTTAATGGAAAATATGGACTGTAGAATGCTAGGGGCCTGAACGACTGGTTCAACCTAAAAGGTTTGCTAGGGAGATCTTATTGGGAAGTGCACCCTAGACCGCAACTATTATGATCTGATGCAATTTTTAGGATGTTGGATGTCTGATGCAGAAGCGGAGAGTGACACTCTACTATCAAGGATGCTTCTTGTTGTAGTTGTGAGTTGTAGTTGAGGCTTCTGCAAGCACTGTAGTTGTGGTGATTCCCAGTTCTCTGAAGAATATTCCCTGATACTACCAAGCTAGAAGTGTGATACTGCTAAGGACTATCGGCACGGTCTTTGCTTCCCCATAGAGCAGCTAGGATTCCCTTGGTTGAAGACTCTTGACTTGATGTTCTACTTAGTATGTAGTAGGTCTATGCCTTGTTTGGCACCTGATACGTGGGTCCTGACCGAAGAGCAACTGGCATGCCCCTATGGAAAAAATTGGATTCTTGATGCTTTTGTATCAGATTGCGAGATACTAGGACAAAATATATACACTTGGTATCAAGCCAAGCTATCAAATGATGTGGTGGTTAGGATGTGACTGTAGGTCACTCTGGAGCACCGGAAGATGAGGGTGATGCTAAGTGGAGTAGCAGATAATGCTTGCATGACAAAGGATGTGTTTTGGTTTGCTGCTTGTTCAGTAGCTATGTTCTAACTACTTTGTGTTTTGCCATGCTATTGCCAAGCATTCCCTAGGTAATGGTAGTGGAACCTGGCTGACTGTGGAAAGATTGTTGTCAACGTTGTTGATTATGCAGGTTTGTGTAGTCTGCGCACTGTCTAGTGCCCCTGTTATATGCACACTCTAACCAAAAATCAACTAGGATGCCCTTGGTAGGAGACACTCATTGAAGGCCTATAATGCGATGCAACATGCAAGCAAAGATGCTATTGCCAGCAAGGCAATGATGATGATGGATTTTATTATTATGTGGGGGTATGCTTGATGGATGATTAGAGATAATTAGTGCAATTGGAGAAAATATGATGCTTTATTGATTAGATACAGATTTTTTTGTTCTTTTTGTTGTGTTTATTTATTTGTCTACCCTCAATTAGACTGGAAAGCGTCATGCCTATTGGAGGAAGCGAACACTTTCAACTCAGTTGGCCCTATAGAGATTCACAGGCTGTGGGTGGCACTCGTGGAGTCAGTGGTGGTGCTCAAGTAGGGTGGTGATGGACCATGCTCCATGTCAAACTCTTTAGGGTCTTGCACTTGCTTTTTTGATATCATAGATTTTCTTTTGCTCCCTCATAGACACATAATTTCAATTTATCCCTAACTTGGAGGTAATAAGCGCCTAGTCTAAGTTGGAGGCTTTTGCTACAAGAGGGTGGGCTAGTCCTTTGAAAGTGTGGGCTTTCCCAGGTGCATACTCTATCTCCTCTTCCAGATATGGTAGGGATAGAGCTACGCCGCATGCCTATTGCTCTTGGGCTGATTATTGTCTTCGCCTTCTGTCTTCTTGTTATTTTATGCCCATGCAGATGTATTTTTTTTCTAGTTCACTTGCTCAGTCACCCTAGTGTTTTATCTCCCTTTTAAAGGTGCAAGGCATTTACGGAGTTTGGACACTTCGTCCGACTCTTGATGGATGAGGGCTCCCTCACTTGCTTGGTCATCTATGTAGTGCCAATTGAGGAAGGGGAGTCCAGCCCAATGCAGGCAAGCTTTCCAATTTTCATCATTGGGCAGATGATTATGATGCAAAGTGTTGTTGTTGTTTTAGATTTTTTTTTTTTTTTGGATTTGAATTTCTGATTTTCTTTTTGTGTTTTTCAGATTTTTGATTTTTTTTTTTTGTATTTTGATGCTTAATGATGATGCAAGAAGAAATAGCAGTGAAAATAGAGGAAAAGGATACAGTGAAGGCCTGCTGCTTGTTGTTCTACTGCTAACTATGCTTAGGGAAGCACTGTTTATTCTGACTGCACAACTGCAACTACTGGGAAAACTATAACTGCCAGGGCTGATGTTACATGCAACTACTGTTGAGGTCCAGGGTATTTGTACATGCAAGGTCAAATTGGTGTGTGGCAAGATAGCAAACCTTGGGCTAAGCCCCCTATGGAGGAACAGGCATAGAAATGGCGCATGTGAATGTTGCCAGATAGAGCTGAGAAGCACTGAGAGAGGGACTTGAGCTGATAAGATCAGATGGGTTCCCTAAGAAAGAACCAGGTGAAAGGAATAGACCCTCGAAACTCCGACATCCTCGGAGCTTGCAAACTCAGATGGGGAGAGAATGGCTATGCTAGGGTGTGCAAGTGCTTGTGTAGGTGTGGGTGCAGGTGTAGATGTCTCCTGTGTGCTGATGACAATGGTCCCATTGTCAATCAAATCCTGGATGGCATTCCAAAGAGTGCGGCAACTACTCATCAAGTGTCCACTAGCTTGATGAAAGTAGTAGAACTGGTTTGCTTGATACCACCCTAGCAAAAGGTCTGGCAGTGGGCGAACCTCTGTTAGCTGTAAGAATGATGCAACTTTCGGAAAGACATCATCCAAGGACTCAAGTATTAAGGCAAAGTGGCCCTACTTGTGGTGTGGTCGTCTTTGCCTTCGTTGACGCCCTTTTTGAGTTGGTGCGACGCGATTCACCAACTTGACAACAGAGCGCGTGTGTGCAATGTGTGTAGGGCTAGGAGTAAGTGCTAACTGATCCTAGTCAGGCTGGCTCATTGCCTCGGCATGCATAGGAGAAGATTCGACATACACGACGACGGGCTTCTTAGTGTAGTTGGTGCTAGAGCCCTTGCTACTATTGCTGCTCATGTTGTCATTGTTGTTGTTGTTGCCACTGTTGAAGCTGGCCTACTAGGTGAATACAATGAGTGCGGGGAAACTCCCACTTTGTAGTGAATTTTCCAAATGAGCACCAACCCGAATCAACGATGCAAAGGTGGTGATGGACTGTATGCTGAGTAGAGCCCCAATCGCTAGTTATGCCTCTTTGACAATGATCTTGATAGACTCCTCTTCAAAGGGCCTATCCTTGACTTGGGAAGTAAGTGTGTGCTAGTGACCGACGTACTCCCCGAGTGACTAGTAGGGCTTCTGTTGGATTGCGACAAGATCCTTGTGCTTTGGGATCGAGTCGAGGTTGAAGGAGTATTAGTCCAGGAATGCCTAGCTAAGGTCGTTCCAAGTTTTGATAGTGGTCATGTCAAGGGATGTGAACCATCTAAGCGCTAGCCCTATCAAACTCTTATGGAATAGGCGAATCAACAGCCTCTCATCACCCTGAAGCTGCATGAGGTCTCCGTAGTACACCTTCAGATGGGATATTGGGTAACCATTACTATTTTATTTCTTGAATTCTAGGATGTGGAAGTTCGAAGAAAGTATCGCCTATGGAAAGTAGTAGAGGTCTCGGAATTGGTAGGACTGGTGGTCCCTATCTTGCACTTGACGAAATGCTCTTTCTAGATCGCCTATCCTAGTGAGGAGGGCATCTGAAGTTGCTGCTATTGAGATAGGTGTAGTAGAGGCAGGTGCCACGTATGTTGTATGGGTCACGCATGTGCACTTCTCTGGATCCAACCTAACACCTCCTAGTGTCAAAGCATAAGGGCCAGTATACCCATGAGAAGGTGTAGGGTGTAGTGATGTCATGCATAGAGGGGCCTGAATCTGATGTAGAGGAGATGAATGAATTGCATGTTATTCTACGTAAGGTGCAAAATGTGGGAGCAAAAATTGTTGCACTCGGACAACACTGGGCAACAAGCTTGAGGGAAACTATGCTCTTGCCAAGCCAAAAGATTGGCCACCAGATGATGGAGTTGCATGCTTTGTAAAGTGCAATGAAGGTTGCATCGCTGGAGTAGTGAGGAGCTAGGGCGACAGTAAGGGCAAAAGTGCAATGGAATGAGCCTGTAATGCTAAAGTGGCCTACACTAGAATCTTAGGGATGAAAATGGTGAGAGTGACAATAGGAGGAAAGGAGAGAGCCATGTGCTCCAGCTTCTGGGCCAAGGCCATCAGATGCTGGGTTTACACAACTGAAGATCCGTCAAAAGACAAGTTAGAAGGCAAAGACGAAATAGGGACGAACCCTACAACGGAAATTGCCGTAGTCAGCAAGACTCCTAGAGCACGAGAGGCCAAGGAAAGTGGAGCAGATGGCAGTACCTCTGGAGCCTGCATGGTGATCATCAGGACTGACTCAGTGATTGGCTCCAGATCAGTGAACGTCTGCCAACGCTGCAAAGTGGGTACGGAGCCCCCATGCACCCTAAAACAAAGGGCATGGAGGGAAGGAGAAGCAATTGAAGTCAAAGAAAAGGTAGGAGGGGCCGAAATCGGGATCTCTTTCGAAGCGATAACAGGAGGCTCATTGGTCAACTAGGCCATGGTTGACCGTGAGCGGGTAAGGACAGGACTACCATGTAAAGTAGGTGCATGAGCTCTGGAGCGAGCTATCCTCAAAAGTGACAAATAGTTCGGCAGCAGAAAAAGGAGGGAACCAAGGGAGGCCACCTAAGATGGAGACTCTCAAGCTCCTGACTAAGGAACTCGCACCAAGATACCTATGGGAATAGACAAGGACAAATAGATGACCGAACCTAGACAAAGACAAAATGCAAGTTGTTAGGATTACATGAATGGCAAACGATGCAGATGAAAGCCCTAAAATGCGCTCTCTTACCATGCATGTCCTAAGTGGGTGACCCACCCCGGACGCTCTCATGGGTTTGAGACTTGACACTGGCCAGAAAGTAAGGTCCCTACTCTAAATCTTGGCCCAAAGCACAGGCAATGAACGAGTAGTGTATTGGTGGCCTCAACTCCTACAATAGCAAGGAGCTATACCCTGTACTAACAACGACACAACCCCAGACAAAGGGGGAAAGAATGACAACATGTCCTACGCTGAAGCCATAGAACGGGAGACCAAAACTGTCCGTCTTAGACTGTGGGTGGACATAGGAGAGGAGAAAATACATGCTTGTAAAATGTTCAATCATGCGATATGCTTTTGTGTGTTTTACTTGCATTTTATTAAGCTAGAGGGAAGACTGTGATTATGTCACTAGTAATTCCTTATTGTTTTTTTTCTATGCATTTGTGTTTTTTAGATTAAGCTGGGAGGGGAGATAATCACATCTCTACTCTCCTATGCATGACAAAGTGTGAAAGGGAAGAAAACACCCATGCATGGCATGCAAGCAAGCAAACAAGAAGCAAAAGGCATGATCATGACATGTGTTAGTGTTGTGTTGTCATGATGGTGAAAAGAAAACATTCATCATATCAAAAAGCGAGTAGCATAGCATGTGCGAGTGTTGTGGCATAGCAAGTATGTAAAAGAAAACACTTAGCAAACAAAAAGCACTATAGAAGTAAGCATGTAAGTATAAATGAGACGACAAGCACGCAAACATTAAACAAGGCAAACAAGGACAAAAGTCAAGCAAGCAAGAAGCTAAAACAAAAGCTGGAGTGTAGCGTCCCCAGTGTAGTCGCTAGTTCCTATGACCATGCTGGTGAAACCACTCAACTCCTCGTGCGTGGAAGCACATGAAGAGTCCTGATAAGGTCACAGTAAAGATGGTGAATCTGAGAAAGGACTCTTGACTCAAAATCAACGAAGAAAAGTAAAAGAAATGGATAAGGAAAGGAAACAGATCGCCACCTAATCTTTTTAAAATTGGAAGGATGAGGAAAATCAGATGCATAAAATATGCCAGAAAATGATGTAAATGAATGCATGCGTGCTTTATGCCTAAGGGATGCAACACATTGGTCACGTCAGGTTAGAGAAAGGGTAAGAACTCCTATTACCCATGGAGAAGGTGTTAGGCACCCCCATATGCCCGAGAAACTAGTATTTCTTTGCTAATCGCTCGCTTGTGTGTCTCCAATACAAATTGTAACACCCCGAACCCAAGCACGTTACCTATATCATAGTATCATAAGCAAAATTACACTAATTACAATAAAATTAAATAACTGTAACTAAGACTCACCTCCAGGAAACAATGTGCGGCTAGAAGCTCTGACTCCGGCACCGGAACTCGACTGCACACAATATGCACTTGAAACCAAACAAGCACGCGTGAGTGACATCTAAGTCACCCAGTACGTGCCCCAAACATACAAACAACAAAAATCTAGTGAAATGCCAAAAACTCAACTTTTAATTTATAAATCTTGGTTTTCTTTTGAAGATCCAATTTAAAACATCCTTGTCCTTTCCTTTGAAATCATTTGGGAATCTGTTCCCACACTATACTTTCTCAAGATTCACTTTTTCCTTTTTTTTTTTTTTTGAAACATTTGGAATTTTGTTTTCAAAACCACATTCCTTTTTCCAAAACCCTTTTTTTACTTTCCTTTTACCCTTTTTAAAACCTTTCTCATATTCTAAGAAATCCACATTTCCGACCAGATCCAGCCTAAAACACAATGCCTCACAGGGCTCAAAACCAAAATCACAAGCACTGGTTGGGAACTGGTTAAAATACAATCATTATTTTATTCTAGGATTTTAGAACCATTCATATGTCCAATCCTAGCCAAACCACATTTCTTTTCATTTCTCAAAATCACATTCTTTTCTTATTCATTTCCACTTTTCTTTATTGATGTTACCTTGTTCAGGGGTAACCAGGCACACAAGCAGTAGGCGAGGACATCATTTCACCTACCACTCTACACTGCTGCAGTGGAATTCCCCATGCGAGATGCCACTGCCTCGACCAACTGACCTCAATTTTTTTCATATATGCACGGGGATACGTCTTTGTCTGACGTCCCATCAGTGACTCGAACAACTAGGTTCAATGACCCAGGCTTAGCCTACACCGTCGATGACCCAAACAACTAGGTTCAATAACCTAGGCTCAACCTACACCGTCACGAGCTCGGTGACCTGAATAACTAGGTTCAATGACCCAGGCTCAGCCTACATTGTCTCAAGTTCGGCAACTAGAGTCGTTTTTGGCAATTAGTTTCATTGAAGCCTCATACTCCCTACCACGTTGTCGACACCAACCCCCGTGGTTCCTTAACACATTATTAGTGTTTCATTTTCAAAACACTTTAAGTTTTCCTTTCCAAAACCATTTCCATTTCATTCTTTTTCGTTGCAGGGATCTATTTCCATGCAACACTTGACCCTTTTCTAGGGTCCCAACTCAATCTATGAAAAACCATGCTTTAAAAATCATAAATTGGGTCTCATGCCCAAAATTACTCAAAAGCCACACATTTATTCTCTTTAATTCAGTTTTAGGGCCTTAAACCCAAAACCACTCCCAAATACACTTATTTGGGTTCTACATTCCTCCATGACATTTTCATGGGGAAAAAAACCATTAACACAAGCATATTGTCCAATTAAAACCTTTTTCTTCCATTTTATATTCCCATTAAAATATCAAGGTCAGGGCAGAATCGGTAGACCAAAACCAGGTTCGATATACCAAAAATCCCTTGTTCGGTATACCGAACATCTTTGGTATACCAAACCCCCTTGATTCGGTATACCGAAACATTCTCACTATACCGAAACTTCCTGTTTCGATCGACCGGATGATTTCGGTCTACCAAAATTAGGGATCCTGACTTAATCTGTCTGGATTTTGGTATACCGAATTTGATTCGGCATATTGAATTTCCTGCAACCAGGACATTCCCTTGTTTCGGTTGACGAAATCTCCGAAAGTGGGAGCCTCAATCGGACCTCCCAAACACACATCACAAAATGCAAATAAATCATGGGGTGTAGACCCTTGAGTCTACTTCAAAACCCCTCAAACCATTCATTATTTCATTAACTACACAATCCACACGAAAATCACAAAGGGAGAAGACTCAAAAACTACTATTGTAGCTTTCATCCAAAATCTCGTATATCCTTACCAAATTCCATCCTAACCGCATGATACCTATGTTTTCATGCTATTCAACTCATTCTCATCAATTCCACTATTTTTCTACAATTTTATATGCATTTTTCATCATTTTCATGCATTACACTCATTAAGCTGAAAGAAGAGAACGGGAGAGAAGAGGAGCCGCGTACCTCTTCAAGTTAGCCTCCCCAACTCTAGCAAGTCTCCTCGCACTCCAGCGCAGCCTTGGTAAAGCTCCCCAGTTGGTGAACCACACGGACTGCCACCACCTCCTCTGCACACATCGTTCTTCCTCTCCCTCTTCTTTCTTGCATCTCAGCCCTTCCTCTTCCACTTGCCTCCACCCCTCTCTCCATCGCCCCTCTTCTTTAACTCCGCCTTCACCTACATGGTGCCGGCCACCCATCACGTTGGAGAGGACGGGAAGGCACGGGCTGTAGGCTTGTGGTGGCACGGGTGGGGAGAGGGGAAGAAGAAGAAAATGGGATGGTGGCTCGTGAGGGAGAGAGAAGAAGAGAAAGAGAAGGAAAGAAAAAGAAGAAAAGATAAGCGCGCAAACCCAGGCAACTGTGCATTCCCAAATCGGACCCCACATTGGTCCCAAATTGCAAACAGGAGCACGGAAAGCCAACCCACTCTCACACATCCAAGAAACAACAGATTATCCATTAATAAATCATTTATACAATATTGCAATTAATCACATGGTTTACAATTAAAAATGGATAATCATGCCCAGATGTCACACAAATGCTTAGGTATGCTCGTTAAATCTAAAGTAATGAATGTTACATGCCATGACGATGTAAATGGGATAGAAAACCATGTGACCTAATGCTCAGCAATGCTACACATATTCTGGACCACGACACCAATGTGTCGGTCAAAAAGAACACCAAGTAGTAAGCATCATCGCCCTAAGAATGGATGCAGAAGTCCGAAAACACCAAGGAAATCATGCAAGGACAAACGAAGAAGTTGAAGGAAACATGCACGGATGCAAGCTAGAAAACAAACCAAGAGTGGATGTCAGGAAAACATGAAAAACCACGCAATGTAGACAAAGATATGCAGATGTAGATAATAGGTTATAAGCTTGCAAAGACATAAAGGAAAATCAAACCAGAGAGAAACATGGTGCTCAGCTATGCAATCTATTCTAAACCTGGGGCTCACGCCAGCAACACTTGTCGGCTAAATTTGCTATGATAACCGACTTAGAAAATCCACCATCAAGAATTTCCATAGATATCCACTTCAAGAACTCGCCATCGAGGATCACTATCGAGATCTGCTTAGACAGTTGCAAAACAAATTGCAAGCCTCTCTTCACACTAGATGCAAATCTACCAGTGCATGAAGGATGCTCTATGCACGGGTTGCAAGGTGGTGGCTTAGGTTTTGGGTATTCCGATGGGTTGCTGGGACGATCGGCGATGAGGTGGAGACTGGTTGGTTGTGCGGTGGCCGATGGTTGGGTGGTTTTGCTGTACACCAAGCAAAATAAATTTTGCAAAAATGGACTTTATTTACTGGAGATGTAGACACCCCCCATATGCTTGCAATTGGACAAAACCCTAACAAGACTCTAAAAAACCCTTGAAAAACCCTAAAAAACCAAACAAAACCATAAAACCCTAAATTAACCATAAAAAACCCCTAAAAACTCTAAAACCCTAACTAAACCCCAAAAGCCCTAAAACCTAGGTTAAACTCTAAGTCAAATCATAAACCATAAGTCAAACCCTAAACCCTAATGTCAAACCCTAACAACCTAACTAACTTCCACTTCCTCATAACTACTCTAACAAACTCACGTAACAAACTAAACTCTCTAACTAACTCCCACTCCAACATAACAACCTCTAACCACCTATAACAACCTCTAACTACTTAAACAAACTTCCCACTTAATCTAACCAACACTAACAACTTCCCACTTAATCTAACTGTAGGATCGAATAGTTCCTCTAGAGGGGGGGGGGGGGGGG
>JAMKQA010145894.1:0-10276 GCA_024699735.1 Posidonia australis | reverse complement strand
GACTATGTAACATAAATACCGATAACTTAAATTTTGAGTGCAAGCCTATGACGATCTAGAAGTAATGCTATGCCAGTTAATCAATCCCTGTCAGCGATCTAGAAGTAATGCTATGCCAGTTAATCAATCCCTGTCAGCGATCTAGAAGTAATGCTATGCCAGTTAATCAATCCCTGTCAATCAGCTCATTTGCAGTTCCCATTGGTTTTTATCATGGTGAGAGAGGTGGCAGAGCTCTAGGAAGTACTTGTGCCTTCTCCCACCCTATTAGCTACATTGTAAATAACAATAGTAATCTAGAAACAAAAACTACTATCTATGGTTAAAGGCATCTAGTTAATGGCAAATTAGTTGATAAAAAAGGCTGGCCTGTAATGGTAAAATGGATTTAGATATGGTCAATGATACAAATGTTGGGCATTGCAAAAAGATATATAGCTAACAGGCATATCTTAGGATGCAAGCAGTGCTTAAAAAGCAGAAAAGCAAAGAATTATCATGAAGTCCCCAATTCAGCCTTTTTCTACACGTTTTCATTCCACATTTATATTTTAGGTTTTAGTCTACTAACTACATAGGTGCGTCATAATTCACTTGTCGAACATCTACACCCATCATGCCAATAATTTAAGAGACACAGTCCACAAAATAACACAGATGATTTATAGATCTCCTAAGTGCATTCTTCCAACGATTTAAGCACATGTAGTTTATAACACTAGAAAAAATGTGAGACATGCATATGTGCAACAAAGGTACAAATAAATGATCCTCCTAACGAATAACCCTTTAACCTTCAGACTATAACACTTTCAGATAACAGTAGTACCGGAAATAAACAGTAAGAAGAATCTAAAACACAATCACAAATGCATCATTTGGTTAAGCTTTCAGAATCCCCTATTCATAATTCCATCACATTCAAACATAATCCAATTCACGACTCACCCTAACAAAACCATCTTCTCGCAGCAATTCAAGAAGAGTCACACAAGATATCCCTGCAATTCCAATCTCAACGCTCACATTACCTTCACACGAGCAACCAAATCAGTTCCTATTCACCCCCCAACCTTCTGCATTCTCATCTCAACCACCCCCACCCAAGCGCCAACCCACGCCCACACCCACCCCCCACCACCACCACAATATTCCCCTTCTCTCCACCAAAATGAAAAAAACTCACCTTTTTCACCGAAACCACCCCTCAATTCACATTTCTTTTCGCCAAAAGAGAAAAGAGCAAAGGACTTCGAGTCTCACCGGAACGTCGTGGGGGAGAAGCAGGAGGAAGGACAAGGCTGGCACCACCACCTTTCGAGTCGATCAACGAGGCGTACATGTAGGAATCGGAGGTGAGGTAGTCGAGCAGCAGCTTCCCGAACGTCTTCCTCCGCAGCTGCCTCGCCGGCTTCCTCTGCACCCCCAGCACACTCTTCCCTCCTCCTCGCTACTCCATTTCTCCTAATTTGCCACGACACGAAATCCGGTTGTCTAATGGGTCGGGTTGGGGCAAACTCGGAAGAAAAAAAAAGGGGTGTTAGGGCTCAACCGACCATGAGTTCGGATTGACCGGAATCGACCTGTTTTATTATGCGGGTCGTGATGAGTTAGATTAGGTCGTGTCGCATTCGAGTTGACTTGACTTAGGTAACATTTTTTCTTTCATTTAAAATCTACTTTTTGCAATTAAAGGCTATTAAGTTTAAAGTGCTCCACTTTCAAAACCAAACACATAATTTAACCTAAATTCAATATGCATTCAAATAAGTATATGAATAGATTAAATTAAATCAGTAAAAAGAACTTCAAACCACACTAAATATTAATCTATTCATAATTAATCCATTTCATAGTAAGTTTAATAGTTCCTCTTTTATTATATTCAGTTAATCATAGTCTTCGAGACTATGATGAGTGGTGGCATTGTGGACTTGGAAATAAAGAGAAAGAAACCAAAACTGTTAGAAAATAATACTAATAACTATTTTCAATGTTATTTTAATACTATTGATTCATATGTGCACGTAGTGCTAGAATAATTAGGAGTGACCTGTGATGTATAACTCATACTTGTAGCCTTTCACTGAATACTAAAATCAACAAGTGAAGCGTCTGAGGTTGCATCAATCAAGGACACACGATGGAAGGAATTGTTTCATCTCCTAACTGTTACCTTCATCAAGCACAATTTTATTTCAGTATTTTTTTTCTTTATGTATTGAATCATGTTTCTTTTTATCGTAAGACCAAGGGTTTAAAAAACCACAGCAAAGGTTGATCACAAAAATTAGTCAAAATCTTGTTGTCTAACATGTTACCCAAGTATAAGCTTTGCAAAACCCTAAATCTAAACATAAGAACAATAAATTTAAATTAAATTAGTCATACTTCTAAAATTTAATTTTTTGATCATATGTAATTAGCTAAAAAGATTACCACTAAGCACAATAAAAATACTTTAGCGCTAACTAAGCAAGTCCTTAACATTTAACATGTTAATCTAAGGTACTTAATGACAAATCTAAAATCAATCGATACAAGAACACTAATTTGATTGAGCTTAGGTTTTAAGAGGGGTGTGTTAGTAATTTCAAAGGTTGGCTTGGATTAAATCAAGGTTTGTTTAACTTCTAACATGGGAAGGTAAAAATGGGTCATGACAGGGTATTTGCAACCATATTTGAGTCAATAGGGATATTAATAGAAATAGTGGAAATAAGAGGAGCATCTTGAGAATTTTCAATGTCAACGAGGGCATTGACACAAAAACTAGTTTCAGCTAACCCATTGCCTGGTCGCAGGCCAATAAGTGCATCCCTTCAACTCAATGTCATGTGCTTTTCCATTTACAACAAATCTTTTAAATGACAAGTTATCATAGTCTTGAGGCTACACTTGAATTAACTTGCATATGATGGAGGAACATGTTTTTCCTTAAGAAAAATACGCGCTGAGTCTTTTTATCTTGTAAGATAACAAATAAGCTTGATTCATCCTTCTTGATCTTGTTCTTTTTGGAAAATTTCAAATGCATTAAAATAAAATAATTAATAGTGAAAATTGGAAACAAGGATAGCCCCAAAACAGAAAACGGCTTGGAGCCAAGCTACAACCGACTCTATGAGACGATCAAGCCCAACAACAAGCACTGCAGCATCACAGAATGAGTTCTACTCAAACCAGTGTTTGGAGGCAGACCCTGGGTCTATTAGTTTGAAGGAATAAGGACAAATCAGAAAAAGTTAAGATGAATTCCTCGTAAGTCTAGTGTTTGGTTCCATTTTTGTGATTAAACTTCATCAATTTGACTAGAAAAACGGAGGAGTTGAAAGAACTGGTTTTCCTTCAAAAAATATGGAAAAATCAATTCCATCCTTTTCCTTTTTTCCTCTATGTGAAGAATGTAAGCTTACCAGAAGTACCAAGAGAACAAAACCAACTCCGTGATTTCAAAATCCTACCAACATTTGTATTAGCTTTCTTGACTAGCTAAAGTAATACATGCAATGTATTATTACTTAATGGACACAAACTGATGACATGGGTTTAGGGATAATAGGTAAATCTAACAATAATCCTATAAGTCAATTAACTTTTGCACCTGTTAGGTCTAATGCTTTAACTTCAGTCTCTGTTATGGATCTAAAGATTATAATTTGTTTTGTAGATTTCCATGATACAGTTCCATCTCTTAGAAGAAAAGCATAACCACTAGTGGACTTAGCTTTTATTGAAGTAAAAGTCTAATTAACATCACAAAAGACTTCTAAAATTTCTAGGTCATTGGAATAATGTAGCACATAATCAATTATGACTTTTAAATACGCAAATACTCTTTTTACTGGTTACTAATGTTTTTTACTAGGATTAATAGTATATTTACTCAAGATATTCACAACACATACAATATCAGGTCTTATACAGTTAGTAAGATACATAAGACTACCAATAATCTAAACGTATTAAGGTTGAATTACAAGAGAATCATCATGCTTATACAATTTTAAAGCAATATTAATGGGAGTACAAGGGGGCTTAATATTAGAAAAATTAAATTTCTTAATTAAAGTTTCAACATAATGTATTCCAGACAGCACAATTCCACATAAAATTCTAATTATTTTGATTCCTAAAATCATATCTGTTTGTCCTAAATCTTTCATATCACAATTTTTGAACAAATAGTTCTTAGTCTCATAAACAATATTTATATCAGAACCACATATAAATATGTCATCTACATAAAGACATAAAATTACACATTTATCACGAATCACTTTATTATACACACATCTATCATAATCATTAATAGCAAATCCAATAGAAGTAATAACTTGATCAAATTTTTCATTCTATTATTTTAGAGCTTGCTTTAATATATGTAAAAAATTTATTAATTTACACACTTTATACTCTTCACCACTAGCTACAAAATCTTCAGGTTGATTCATGTAAATTTTTACTTTTAAATTACCATTTTAAAATGTAGTTTTACATCTATTTAGTGAATCTCAAGGTTATATATAGAAGCCAAAGTTATGAGAACTCTACTAATAGAAAGTCTAATAACAAGAGAGTAGGTATCAAAAAAGTCTATTCTTTTTTTCTGAGAAAACTCTTTAACTACTAATCTAACTTTATATTTCTTAATGTAACTATTTGGTCTTATTTGAATATCTACTTACACCCAATTGGTTTACTTCCTTTAAGTAAATCACTTAATACTCACATATTATTTATCATTATTGATTCCATTTTAGAATTTATAGTTTCTTTTCAATAATGAGTACCTCTTGAATTAATAGCTTCATTATATGTTTTAGGATCATTTGTTACTAAATATGTTATGAAATCATCACCGACATCTTTCTCTTTTACAAGTCTTTTGCTTTTTCTTATCTTTGATTCTATTGAGTTTTAAATCTATTAGTAGATGATACACTACAGGATTCAGAAACAAATTAATTAGATTCTACTTTCATAGGAAAAATATATTCAAAAAGTGTAACTTTTCTTTGTTCAACAATTATCTTTGTTGAAATTTCACTTATATCAGATTTTATTATTAAAAATCTATAAATGTATTGATTATTTTCATATCTTAATTGTTTTATTTTCTTATTATCAGGAATTCCAACATTGGCAAGGCATTTCCAAACTTTAAGAGTTTTAAGATTGGGTATCATCTTATACCACATTTCTTATGGAGTTGTATCTTTTTCTTTTTTAGGTACCATGTTGAGAATTGTGCATTATGTTAAAAGTGTTTCACTCCACCAACATTTAGACATTCTTGAAATTATTATTAAGATGGAATTTATCATGTCGGTTAGTGTTCTATTGTTCCTTTCATCAATACTTTTAGATTGAAGTGAATATGGTGAAGTTAATTAATGTATTATTCTAAATTTTTCACAATATTTTTAAATTTTAGTTGAGGTATACTCTCCACCCTATCTGTTCTCACTTTCTTTATTAATTTTATAGTTTGTCTTTCAACCATAACTTTATAAATTAAGAATTTTTTTCATAGTTTCATCTTTGTATTTTCTAAGATACACTTGACAATATATAAAAAAATCATCTATAAAAGTTATGAATTATCTTTTACCTCATTTAGTTAATTCACCGTTCATTTCACACATATCAATGTGAATCAATTCTAATACCTCAATCTCTCTATGTTGAATTGATTTAAATGATTTTCTATATTGTTTAGCTTCTACACATATTTGAAATTTCTCATGTTTGTCATTTTGAATTTTTTAGGGATTAATTTTGGATTCATCATTCTTCTCATGTAATCTTTATTAACATGTTCTAATTTTAAATACGACATATCACAAGCTTCAATAAAGAAAATAGTAGGTGGAATTTTATTAATAATAGAAGTTTCAACATTATGTCTAAACAAATCATCTGATACACATCCTTTTTAAACAAAGAAATCGTACAAACTATTAACAGTACGACCAAACTCAAGAACAATTCTATAATGACTTAGAATTAAGAAAGATGCACTAATAATATTCCTCCTAATGTGCAGGACATGCAACATGTTAAAGGGTAGCATCTTCTTATAAGTCATTTTCAAATCTACTTGCCCTTCCCTTATAATGTGATCACCACTCTTGTTCCCCATTCTAACATTCTATCCACAATCTGAAGCCTGACAAACCAAAAACAAGGAACAATCACAACACACATGGACATTAGCTCTAGAATCATTCCACCAATCAAAAGAATAATAGAGTATAATAATTTCTGGAGTAAAGGAAGTCCACCTATCAAAAGATGTAGAAGGATAAAAAATGTTATCAGAAGGACCACTAGAATCATTAACCATGTGTACCTCTGGAGTGGTATTGGAAGGTTGACCTTGGTGTTTCTTGTCAAATTTGTGATAGCAATTTTTTACTACATGATTGGTCTTCCCATGAAGGAGTAAAAGTGATCATTTTTATGTTGCTGAAAATGTGATTTCTTTTTCTTATGAAAAGGCTTGGTTTCAATTAGATGAGCCTTGGATTGGTAATCAAGAAGTGAAGATTTGTTAAGTACTCTAATAGAAGCAATGACATCATCTAGTGAAACAGGACCTCTCTTGCGTCTTAAGTTCCGAGCAAAATTATTCCAAGAAGGTGGAAGGTTTTCTGTGATGGCAAAGACTAGAGCAGTGTCATTAATCTCTAATTCCCTCATTTTTAGTTCATGAACTAAAGATTAGAGATCTAAAGTTTGCTCTAAGACAAACTTATTGTCTTTTATCTTGAAACAAAGGAATTTTGTAAAGGAATATCTCTCAAACCCTTCATCTTCTGCTCCATGTTTTTTATCCAATACAATCCACAGTTCATGGACAGAAGTAGTAGGATGGTAGAGAGTATAAAGTCAATTGGACAACCATAGCAAAGATCATTTAGTTCTTTGTCCTTATTCTTATCTTTATCACTTTCCTTGGAGGTTGAAGAGAGAAGTATGGAAGACCCATTTGCAGGTGTACTAGGAATGCTAGAAGATTTTTATGAATTAGTAGAAATAATCGAAAATAATCCCAAAGTTATTAATTAAAATTTCATTTGATGTTGCTACCTCTTGAAATTCTGGCCAACAAAACTTTTAGGCATAAGGAGAGAGAATTGTGTAATTTTGATGGATAAAGATGTGTCCATAATGGAAAATTAACTAAGAACGAGAATAACATAATTTAACAGGTTAAGATTAGATAAGAAACCTGTTAACCAGAATAACAAATAGGACACACAAATATTAATTAGAATTATAACTCCTATGATAAGGGTATTATAACAACACAAATAAGTACGTTATAACAATAAAAATAATATATTAATTGTAACTAGTATTATTAAACAAATTAGGAAATACAATGAATCATAAATAGGAAAAAGCATAATGGAAACCTATAGGAACACAATCTGGAACAAGATTACAACCAATGAAGAGTAAAAAATTCAATCTTCTAGAAACAAATAACAAATACTAAATATAATGTAACTAACATATGAAAGTGTCGAATATCAAGGTGTTATACTAACATACACAGATCACGTGCATCAACAGAATGGTGCCTGCACAACCGAATCAAGTCAACACAATAGGAGCAAACCCAATCACACCACTACTAGTGAGAACTTCTCTTGTTGCTATACAATTAGCTCTAGAAAGGGTTTTCTTCTTCAAAATTGTTGAAAAAACTTTAGGGCAAAGAACATCTACAATATAATTTATTCTATATATGATTTGTGTCAAAAACCAATAAACAATTGAAAATAAAGAAAGAAACAAAAATTATTTTAGCTTTTGGTGAAATGGAAATGAATTCTTAACTTCAAGAAGACAATATTGAATCTTTAACTTAAAAATGAAAATCTGCATAGAGACTTTTTACTCCTTTCTAAGGATACGACATTAATGTCTTCAGAGGTACAAGTTTAATGAGATCTTTTAATCGTACTACAGTACTATGTGTCAGAGAGTAAGAAAATAAACAGAGAGAGGAAGAAGGACATAAGACTTTCCAGTCTAAATATTTTTCCAACAACGATAAGTGGGATATCTATAGAGCACTGTGAAGCAACGGTCCCCACAATCCATTCTATGTAACCCACATTAAGTAATATATTTAAAATAGGAAAGATATTTTAAATTTTAATGGAAAATCATTAGTTTTCCAGCAAGGTCGACTTCATTCCTACTCCCAATTACTTCAAACTTATTCTAGGCTATGATTAACCTTTAGTTAATTGATTTTGCATCTCACTGTCTGTATTGTGTTCTGTGTTCCTTTCAGTATACTTTATTCACTTCAAAACTTTGATACTTTTGCTTGTTTGTCACCTATTGTGTGACGGGACACCATTTTTATAATATTTTGATGGACGCAATACTTTGAAATACTGTGGTTGTAAATTTATTAAAGTAATAGAAAGAAAAACTAACTACCGTTTACCAAAAAAAAAACTGCTTCAAACTTATGGTGCAAGTTGTTATTGGAGGGTGCTTTCCCTAACACTATTTGCTACAACTTCACCTATAGATTCCCACAATGACTCGGCTTTATAATATTGGTGGACAAAGTTTTTTTTTTTTTTGAAAATGGTAGATTATATTATGAAAAGTGCCTAGGCTATATAAACCATCAAACAGTCACCATGTTCAGAATTACACAAAATTTAGAATCAAAAGTTTCGAAAAGGACTAAGGCAATGTCTGTGCCTAAATAATACATGACCATATAAAAGAGTTATGTAATTATGGACATAACTGGAGTAGACCTTCAAGGAAGAAGGGACAAAGTGACTGAATTAGTTCCACTATTAAGAGAGAAAAATTCTGCTAAGAAGAAACTAAATGTAATATCGTGTGAAATGTAACAATGACAGGATGGTTAATGCCCTAAAGATCATATTCTTCCTAGTAGTCCAATAGATTACAAAATAGTCAAAATAATGATGCCCATGCGTGAGAACTAAGCTCAAATTTACTCGAGTCTATCAATAAGAAAATTTGATATATATCAATAAAAACAAGTCTAGATCTAGGATGGTAAACGTCACTAAGGAAAAGTTCCAAATCACCTAAGCAAGTTCACATCTAAGGAAGAAATTGTTTATGTCTTCAAATAATTCAATACAAAAACAATAAGTTGCAATGAACCATCCTTGACTTAGAAGATCATCCTCTAAGGATTCTTTATGTCCAGACCATCCTCTTTTTAGGAGATTCTTTTAGCCAGTATTTTGTAATGAACCACAAGTCAAGTGAAAAACTTGACTTAGAAGCTATTACTAGAATAGAAGGTATTACAAACATCCTTGACTACTAAAGCTTCATGTGGAAGATTGCTTTAAACAATTGATTGTGCATTTTGGGATGTTCTTAGTTTCTATTTGAAGAGAGAGATATCATGTTTCTGGTAGAAAATCGATTTTAGACACACCTTAAGTTGCATGTTGGTACAACTTCTTGCCTTCACACTTCTCCGAGAAGTAGTGTCGGAGCAAAAGTTGTTCTAGATGTCTTTGACTTCCAAAATTTATTATAAAAGTTGAAGAACATTGATGGTGTATTTCTATATGTTTTAAGCTTTGCCAAAATTTGAGATTTCATACTTCTAACAAAAGCTAACTTTCCCACACCAACAGTCCAAAACACATCCTAAGCATTTTTTTTAGTACTTCTACCAAAAACTATCATATAGAAGTTGTCTAGAAACTTAACCAAATGGATCTTAAATCTTATCTCCTCAAGTATCAACTATCAAATGATGCCCTTGTGGGCACTTTTACCTAATTCAGGTTGGTACTTTTGTTGCTATTAAGTGCAGTTAATACAATTAATTATAATGGAAACACAAATAATATGTAAAATAAGATTTATGTAGAAATAAATTTTTCAAAGAATATGGAGAGATCTTACTCATGTATGACGAAAAATCCTTTATGTAGAAAACTATCTACGTGCTCTGCTAGGGTGTAATCAAACACCTATGCTTAAAACGTTATTAGACCCTCATAATGTAGGAATATGCACGTCGAGACAGAGTGATCCGGCGATGCGAGAGTGGGCTCCGGCGATGATCAAGTAGGAGAAACACTGTAAGATTTCGATCATCTTTTCTGCTGTGTTTTCTCCTCTATTTATAGGGGACTCTTGACCATCCCTCCGCCCTCCTCCAACGGCTCCCCTCGCAGCCGTTTCGATTCCGGCCATAAAGGCCTGGTAACCGCCGTATTCAACACGGCCATGAATG
>JAMKQA010145893.1:0-13469 GCA_024699735.1 Posidonia australis | reverse complement strand
TGCAGGCATGCGATTGGTTTAGCGTAGTGCATATAGTCTGGAGTCTGTTAGCCGCACACACAGGTTCCTGGTGGTTTGATATTTTACTGTTTAGCTTTCGTTTTCCCATAATTTAATTTGTTTAAATTATTGTGGAAATTTTGGAGCGTGACAATTACATATATATAGGTATATCTTAACAAATGAATATCTAATAACCTAAATACACCATATACTGAGAATACATGCTCTAACCACCCTCCCTAAAAATAGAGCATATATGTTTGTCATGCCAAGCTTCTTATTAAGAGACTCAAATACTCAACACCCAAACTTTTTGTGAAGATGTTTGCAAACTACTCGAAAGGCAATGTGTATGGTGTGGCAACAATCCCTCTCATCATCATGTCGCATACGTAATGGCAATCAACTTCAATGTATTTGGTTCACTCACGAAAAATTAGATTGTTGACAATGAAGATTGCTACCTGATTGTCACAATGCATCTGCATGGGAACCTTCATTACAAAACTAAGCTCCACTAGCAACAACTTGAGCTACATCATCTCACATGTAGTTTGTGCCATGGAACAATACTTTGCCTCTGCATTAGATCTAAAGACCACATTTTACTTTTTATTTTGCCAAGTGACTAAACCCCCTCCAATATGTGTAATAGCCTAAAGTCAATTTCCTGAATATACTTCAAACTCTAAATGTCCATTCTTTTTGTAGATTAAACCTTTGCAAGAAGTGCCTTTGATGTAAGCCAATACATGTAGGGCACCCTGCTAATAGATCATTCTAGATTCATGCATAAATTGACTGAGAAAACCTACTGCATACGAGATATCTAGCCAAGTAACTCTAAAGTAGATTAGCTTTCTAATTAACCACCTATATTGACCTACATCCTCATAGACATCCCAAAAACTAAGATTTTGGTTAATAGATCTACTCTCAGACTTACACCCAAGAAGGTTTGTTTCCTATAGAAGATTTAAAGCATACTTTGGGACAAGGCCATCCTATCTCTACTATGTGTAAACTCAATTCTTAGAAAATATCTGGGTTGCCTATATCTTTGGTGACAAAATACTTTTTCGGATACTCTTGTCTCATTGATGCCTGCAAAATTACTCCCTGTCACAATGATATCATCCACATACACAACCAAAAGTACACAACTACCATATGTTTTCTTGATGAATATGGAGTGATTAACAACATATCTTTGAAATACATAATTTGTGGCAATATTGTCGAACTTTTTAAATCATGCTCATGAACTTTGCTTTAAGTCATAAATCACCTTTCACAGCAAACAAACATGATTCTCTCCTATATCAACATACCTTAGAGATTGCTCTATGAATACCTGTTCTGCCAAGTCGTCATAGAGAAAAGCATTTTTAACATCCAATTGACACAAATCCCATGATTGATTTACAACAATAGACAACAACACACGTATGGAATTCAAATAAGCTACAGGAAAAAAAAAGTCTTCTTTTAATCCATACCAAAGGTCAGTGTGAAACACCAACCAAGCTTTGTATCTATCTACAGATCCATTTGTCCTGTACTTAATTGTGTAGACCTATCTGTAGCTAACTATGTTGATCTCAATAGGGTAGTCCACCAAGTCCCACGTGTCACAGGATCACAATGCCTACATTTCTTCATCGGCGGCCTTCCAATATGGAAGGACAAGAGCCTCTTGGTAATTCTTAAGAATAGACTCAGAAGATATGGACAAGGCAAAACTACAAAAAGGAGTAAGATGATCATAGGAAATAAAGTAGAAAATAAGATGAGCAGTGGATTGTTTACTCTTTCAAAGAGTAATAGGTATGTCAAGGTCAGAAGAGAACAAATCTATAATCCGTAGAGTAGGATCAACAGAAGGTGATTCTTGTAACTGTTATCGACGATGATATACCTACAAAGATTGAGCTTGATGTAGTTCCTAAATAACACTACCCTCAATAGGAGGAGGAAGACAAACACAAATAAAAAAACTATCAATAGAATCAAAATAAGCCTGAAACTCAAAAAAAAAAAAGGCATCAGCAAAAACAAAATATCGACGTATGGGAGGATGATAACATCGATATCCCTTCTAAATACGAGAATAACCAATGAAAACACATTTGAGAGAATAAGGTAACAACATGTCAAGGCCAAGAGATAGATTCTGAACAAAAATAATACACCTGAACACTTTAAGGGACAGCTGAAACAATGCAGTATCAAGACATAACCTCCTTAAAGGAAATTCCCCATCAAGAACACCAGAGGGCATTAAATTTATAAGATACGAAGTAATAACAACAACATCAAATCACAGAAATTTTAGAGCACATATATGCAACATAATGGTGTAAGTTACCTATAAAATATATTTTTTTTTTTTTTCGACCACACCATTTTGTTGGATAGTACAAGAACAAGAAGTCTAACAAAGAATTCCCAAGAAAGCACAAAAAGCTTGAAGATCACGTTGAACAAACTCTAGGACATTTATCGGTACAAAAATTTTTAGGAGAAGTAGAATATTGATCCTTTATTTTAGCAATTTTTTTTAATAACATCCAAAACATGCATTCTATCTTTAAGCAAATGGACCTAGGCAACTTGAAAATAGTCATCAATAAAAACAATATAATATCTATATCCAGACACAAAAATATCACAATGGACTAACTCAAAAGGATTTGGACTAGTGGTAAGTGACAAATTTTTATAGGTAACACGATGATACTTAGTTAAGTAACACAACTCACATGTGACAGATTCAATGGAAACCCAAGGCAAAGCTTACTGGAGTTTTCGATGAGAAACATGACAAAGATGGGAATGCCAAAGAAGCGACGACTCAATACTTGTAACTATAGAAGCCAACCCATAAGGTATCTCATTACAAATCAACATGTACACACTACAATTATACTCACAGTTCAAACTAATCCTCTTCCCTGTTTGTAGATCTGAAAAACACAATAAAAAGGGAAGAAAGTCACAAAACAATGGAAGACTTTTGTAATGACGCTAATAGACAATAGATTAACAGGTCAAGTACATAAAGAACTGTATCAAAGGTAAGTTGAAAGAAAGCTTGAACAACCCCTTCTACATACACAGAATAATGACGACCATCGACAATAACAACAAAGCGAATATTAGACAAATTAAAAAGGAAGGAGAACAAACTACGTGTACGAAGGAAGCATTAGAGTCTATTATCCATGAATTCTCTAGAGAAGCTAAAAGAGCACTTATACCTATAGTAGTAGTATGTGAAGCCGCAATAGAGACATGCGTAGTTTGCAACTGCAGAAACTTTTCATTGTCAGCTTGAGAGATGGTCACAGTAGAAGAAGGCATCTAATCAACAACACTAGATGTCTCTATTGAAGTAAGCTGAATCAGGTCGACCAAACTTGTCCTAACACCTATCAAATGTATGATTTGTTTGATCACAGTGATCACACCATCGAACATCACATCCTCCCCTTGTAGGATGGCCATGACCACAACCACATCCCCAAGCACTAGTACTAGTCATGGTAGATTGATTTAAGACTTGATCAGGTAACGCAATAGAAATCCGCAACACATGGGAAAAAGTGCACGATAACGGTGGTACACTATCTGAGATAAGATCACAAGTCAAGTGCAGTTGAGAAGACATCCACTACAAGCTCCTCTTCGTATTCCTTTATCTTTGAGATATCGGCCACAAAAAGTTGATAGACCTCCAACTCGTCAAGTAGTGCATGAAAGGAGGCATACAAGTCCTAAATTAAGCGATCACCTAGACAAAGTGTGAAAATCTACTCATAAATTTTACAAATCTAGAAAATATTTTTTTCATGTTCATATATATTTTTCAATGTATCCCAAATTCTTTTCTGACTTAAGCATTAAGACTCCATAAGTAACATTTTTGTCCATACTGTTTACAAGTCAAGATATGACTGCATAATTGTTTGCAAATCAGTCGTCATAGGCGACATCTTTGACATCAAAGGGGGTCATGTGTAAGGTTCTAAATGTCAGTCTCATGTCGGACTTCAGTTTGACAAAAATAAGAAACATGTCGGACATTGGTAGAAATGTCGAAGAAAACACAGTAAATTTATGAAAGTCTATGGAAATAGTTAAAAAACTTTAATTTTGACTTGAAACTCTAGGATAAGTTAAAGTAGGCAATAATCTACATTTAAAACTAATTAGATCAACTTTCTAAACATGTATCACATTGAAATACGCAATAATCTACATTGAAACTCTAGGATAAACTAAAGTTAACAATACTCTACTTTTATATTTTATTGATTTTTTTATTTACTATTTTTTAATAATTTTCTAGAATTTTTAGCATGGATTCTACCTTTATTAGGTTAGATCTATATATTATCAAGTTTTTAACATTAAAATACAAAAAAAATTGAAAAAATATATTATATACAAAAACCTAAGACCTTTGTATTTTTATAATAGATTTATGTATTATATTTAAGATCTACATCAAAACAAAAGATGTAAGTGTTAATACTTAAGATCTAAGTGCAATATGTAACTCTACATGAAACAAAAGCAAAACTTGAAAAAAAGAAGCATGGAATGTTGCAAAAGAAGTGGGAGGAGAGAGCTTCAATTCTTCAACAATGGAGAAAAATCTTCGCCCGTGCAGAGAACCTGTGCACTTAGAGAAAAGTTTTCAACAATAGAGAAAAATCTTCAACAAAGGAGAGAACTTCAAGCTTTCAGCAATGGAGAAAAATCTTCATAAGTGTAGAGACTAGATAACCCGTGTCTTGAAGATTATTACTGTAGCAACAGACATGAAGGAAAAAGAGTACACCACTTAAAACTGCGAAGGAGACAACAATGAGAAAAAGCAGCCCATGACACTCGTGTCTGCATAGAAAAATAGGCATGTTGGACGACACGCATGTTCAAAACTTTGAAAATATCGAGTTTCCACCGACATGCTCGACATATCCGACGTGCCTCCGATGTTTCCACCGAAACCCAGTAATTCTTGATTTACCTATATATGTCGTTTCCCTATTTTGTAATACCGTGTCAACGAAATTTTACCGACACGTGTCGATTTTTTGAACCATGGTCATGTGTAAGGTCTCATTACAATGAAGAGAATTACATATATATATATAGGTATATCCTAATAAATGGATATCCAATAACCTAAATACACCATATGATGAGAATACATAGAATACATGCTCTAATAATGGTATATGAGTATATAATATATATGGTAGTTGTGTGCTCTTAATCTCTCACAGGACATGACTATTACTCTAGTTGGAGGGTAGTAAGTTCAAATCCTAATAGATGCAGAATTATAAAAAAAAAAACACTTCCACAAGATCAACACATTACATGATTATGGTGGATTTGAGGTGTGCCAAGTGCTCTACAAAGGATGAAAAATTTTGAACGGTCGTATGGAATACAGCCTGCTGGTTGATCAACAAGAAGGAATTAAAGAATTTGTCAAGGGAAATAGTGGATTGTTTAAGGAATTTGTTAGCTGGGGGTGGATTATCCAAAAGTTTCAAGTTTAAGAACCTATCTTCAGTCTCTAAATAGGGTGGCAAGACTGCTTTCATTTTAATAGTCTTTAGCCATGAGGATGTCTTGAAGCTTCCCCTTTATACGTTACAATTCTCGATCTTTTTTGAAGAAATGTATCTGTTATGAGCTTAATGTCATGAGATTATATGGTCTCTTTTGTATTAAGGTAATTAGATATCTATTTATTCAATTCTATAAATATGTAACGTGTTATCTCATTCAAGATAATTTCACTTTATTTTCTTTCTATTTCACATGGTACTAGAGCACAAGAGAAATTTCTCATGTTTCCTCAATAGCCACTACTTCCAATGAGTTTTTCGACATCGACAAGCCTCTCCGCCCACCTCGTCGACACCGTCTAACCTCCTCGAAAACCTCCCCACCACCGTCAGGGTCCACAGACCTCCCTTTCCTCCGCCTACAGGCCGGTCTGTTGACGCCGTCAGGCCTGCTGGGCTCCACTTCCAGCGTCATCTGATCCTACAACCCCTTCCTCCCTGATCTTTAGGGTTGTTAGGCCCCTCCTCCGTCGGCTCTAAGCCCTCTAATCGCTGACGTCTTCTTCGATCACTTAGGACAGGCCAATCGGCCTGTCCGACGATCCTTTTTGGGCCACTTTACCACCAACGATCTTGTTGGTGGCTCTTTTCTCCATCTAGTCCATGTGATGAGCAGTAAATACTCCTTTTTATTACTACTAAAGGTGGTCTTGTATTGTCCACTTGTTCTACTGCATCTTGTATGTCCTTAGACTTCTATATCATATATTTGGGAGTATTTCTTTGCTATTTAGACCTGAGAGTTAATTATACCATATATTTGGGAGTTTTCTTTGCTATTCAGACCTGATCAAACCTAATTATCATGGCTTCAAGGAAGTCTCTTATTAAAAATCTTAATAGAACCTCTCAGAAACTTGATAGAAAGAACTATTTACTGTGGGCACAGAGTTTTGAAACCTTTCTGGTTGCACATCACAAGATCAGACACCTTACTGAGCCTCCGTCGGATGTCAAAGACAACATTGATAAAGACTGGTAAATTGATGACTCTGCCATTGTATCTTGGATGGCGAATAGTATGGAACCAAATGTTACTTAGGGTGTGATATTTTTGAGATCTACAAAGAAAATTTGGAGCACTTTGAAGATGTATGACTATATAAAGAATATTTCTCGTGTTTTTGAGATATATAAGCAGATCTTCTCACTACGGTGGGTACAACTCAGTACAAGATCACTTTACTTCAATACGAGTACTTCTGGATGAACTCGACATTTATAAGTCCTTGACATCTGATATTAGCACTATACGTCAGTACAAAGAGGAGCTCGTCATTGCAGCCTATCTTTCTAGTTTGACTTTGAAGCTCTCTTCTCAGATTAAGGATCAGATTCTTGGTATCGATTCTACTCTCAGCCTGGAGACTATCTTTCTCATGTCCTCTGTATTTCTACTAGCACTTCTAATACTTTGTCTGATCTGCCATGACTGCTACTCGAGGTCGTGGTCGCAACTCCAGTCGTACTTCTAGTCGTGGACGTATAGATGATAAAGGTCGTACATCATGTGAGCACTGCAGTCATACAAATCATCGATCAGATCATTGCTGGGAGAAGTTTGGAAAATCAGACCGGACACAGGTCTCTACTGAGACATAGACTACTACACACACAGTTACCCCTGCTACTAGTATGTCTTCTGTGACTCTCTTACAGGATGAGTACGCTTAGTTTCTCCAGTTCCGCGAGAATTAAACCTCTACTACTATAGTGTCATGTGCTACTGCTTCCACCTCTGGTACTTCTGGTTTGTTAGTCTCAAAGGATAGTTCTTGGATTAATGATTCAGGAACGTCCTCTCATATGACAAGTAGCCTTGACCTTTACTCACGTATCTCTCAATTACCTAACATTAAGTCTGTTTCTATTGCTAAGGATAGGACTTGTCGTGGATTTAACTTTAAATCTGGACAAACTGCCTCCACGCTCTATTCGTTGTGTCTTTATTGGATACTCTCGTACTCAGCGAGGGTATCGATGCTTCATTCCTATAACCAGAAAATATGTTGTGTCGACAGATGTTACATTTTTTGAGAATTAGCCTTTCTTTGGCAGTGTTAATTAACCTGTTGAGGGTATTCCTTTACCCGTGCTTGTAGAGTCTTGTGATACTAAGGGTACTGGCATCATTATTGTGGCAAACAAGGTGCCTTGTCATCTACAGGCATATCATAGATGGCAACGTCCCTTTACAACCATTACTTTCACTTTCTGCTTATCTACCACCTACAGACCTTGACTTACCTATTACTGTTCGGAAAGGTACACATGTTTCTACTATCCATTCTATTTCATATTTTGCTAGCTATGATAGACTTCACCCTGCCTATCGTACCTTTGCATTGTCTATTGCTTTTGAATCACTTCCTAGGAACTACCACGAGGCTAAACTATTACCATAGTGAAAAGGAGCTATGGATGAAGAGATGTAGGTTTTAATGTCTCGAGATACTTAGGACTTGGTTCCTAGACCAATAGATACAAATGTGGTTATATGCAGGTGGGTGTTTACTATCAAATATAAACCTGATGGTGAGGTTGACAGATACAAAATAAGGCTGGTTGCACGTGGAGTTACATAGGAGTATGGTGTGGATTTTGCCGAGTCCTTTTCTCCAGTGGCAAGGTTGAATTTCATTAGGGTCATTCTTTCTACTGTACTAAACCACTCCTCGAAGCTTAGCCAATTAGATGTCAAGAATGCTTTCCTATATCGTGATCTCACAAAACAGGTGTATATGGAGCAACCTTATAAGTATGTTGCTCAGGGAGAGATCATGTCTGTCTACTCAGGAAAGTAATCTATAATCTCAAGCAGAGTTCGTGTGCTTGGTTCGAAAAATTCAACAGTATCATTGTGGATCGTGGCTTTCGACAATGTGCTGTCAATCATTCTGTTTTCTACAGATGCACAGAGAGTGAATGTGTGATTCTTACAGTATATATGAATGATATCTTGATCACTGGTAGTGATACTGCAAGCATTCAAAAGACAAAAAGCTACTTACAAACACACTTTATTACTAAACACATGGATAAATCCAAGTATTTCTTGAGTATCGAGTTTTCTTACATCAAGTTAGATTGACGTTGTCTCAGAGAAAATATGCGTTGAACCTTTTATAGGAGACAGGATTGTTAGGGTGCAAACCAGAGAGCACTCCATTTGATCAGAGTCTGGATTTTTAGGATAGCTTGTTGTCTTTATTAGAGGACACTGGTAAGTACAGGTGACTGATTGGAAAACTCATTTATTTGACTATTACACACCCAAACATTGCATACTCTGTTGGAGTGCTCAGTCAGTTTATGTAGAAGTCAAGAACAGTATACTGGTTGGAGGCCTTACGAGTTTTATCATACATCAAGAAAGCTCCCAGTCAATGACTGGTTTATAGAAGAAACAGTCGTCTACATGTTGGAGCTTATTCTAACTTTAGTTACGTAGGAGATAAGAGAGATCGGAAGTCTATTTCTGAATATTGCACATATATTGGAGAAAATCTTGTTAAATGACGAAACAAGAAGCAAAGTGTTGTTTCTAGATCTAATGCCGAAGCCAAGTATTGATCTATGGTACAAACTACTTCTGAAATGATGTGGCTCTGCTCCTTCTTGATAGAGTTAGGATTCTCTGTTGATGTGGCAATGAAGATGTATTATGATAATAAGACAATTATTCATATTGCTAACAATCCAATCTTCCATGAACGCATCAAGCATATTGAGATGGATTGTCATTACATCCAAGATATAGTGGAGAAAGGGAAAATTTCTATTCCTTATGGAAAGTCCTTAGATCAGTTTGCAGACATCTTTATCAAAGGAATGAATGTAGGACCTTTTGAGTCACTTTGTAATAAGTTGGGTATCATCAATATATATACTCCAACTTAAGGGGGAGTGTTACGAGTTAAGTAGTGTTATGAGGTTATATAGTCCCTCTTGTATCAGGGTAATTTAATATCCATTTATCCAGTCCCTATAAATATGTAATGTGTTACCTTATTCAAGATAATTCTACTTTATTTTCTCTCTATTTCACAGTATCCTTTATAATAACAGTATATATTGTCACTGGCGCAAATATGTGCTTGCCAAAGATATTAGAGTGCAGATTTTCCTTACCAATCAATGTGCAACCATAAAGGTTGAATGCTGGACTCATCCCAGAAGTAACCTGAGAAAGAAAGTTGCATGAAGATATATTTCTATCAATCTCAATGCTTTTAGCATTTTTCTACAATTGAACAAAAATATGTTGTTTTTGTCATCCATAAAGTTGCTATTGACTTCTCCAATTGGGACTATGCATTAATCACCTTTTTACCACGGGTCAGAGTCAGCCTGATGTGTGCATTATCAAACATCCCATTTATAATGAGAGTTGTGAATATCGTCTTCCTTATCTGAAGTTCAAGGTAAAAGAACATCAACCCTAGCACTATGGGAATTGCTTGAAAACACTAGAGTAATCTACTAGACTGAACTATCTATCAGCTGCCAGTTACAATAAATTGTAATCCCAAAGTGCAACTTTTTAGCTACATTATCAACAGAAATGAAATGAACAAAGAAAATTGTTTGTTACTTCTTCGCAATTGGGAATATTAGCGAAGGCCAAAGCTTTTGCTGAGTCTGACAACCTTATAAGAAAAAAGGAAAAGATTTGATCATCACATTGTCATTTCAAAGAAATGATATCTACCGGCTAGTAGGTCCCCCATAAAAGCTGGGAGAAAACTAGAGTTGCGTGTTAAAGATGAGATCAACCTCAGTAATCAATATACCAAACCTTTCAAGATGTTCATCAAGCTTAAAAATCTTGCCATTGTAAACACGAAGTCCTTCCCATACTGCATCACCACCTTGTACAACTGAATCAAACACTGAAACCTACAACTTCGCAAGTCATAATGCAAAAAGATACCAAGAAATTCAAATCCAATTAAAAAACAAACCTTCCTGTATATAATTAAGAACATTCTAACTATACCTATTATGAATACCTTGGCATTTTCACGAGGCAGGAACTCATCACCAACCCAAACAAGTAGCTTCTCGTTGGCAGGAACGGGAAGATCTGGAGCTGGTAAAGAAGGCCTCAAAAAAGATGATGTCTGTCTGCAGTGTTGTTTGAGGAAGTTATAGAACGGAAGACTCTGCTCCAGCAATCCATACAAAGATGGAGGAAGTGGCTGACATGAACGCATTTTACAATCAGATGAGCAAATTCTTAAAAGAGCACAGAGAGCAATTCTGAAAACGTCCATAGAGGTAAAAGAGCAAGAAATTAGGAAACAAATGGCAACCTCCAGGCAAAAATATTAAATAGAAAAGGCAAAGGTCATAAAAAAAAGTTGATAAGATATATTTTAAAATTTTGGTCTTCCGTAAAATATTTTGCTTCATAACGGATTTATTTCACTCAAATATAGAGAAATTAATTACAAGAACAACAGATAACATACAAGGTTACTAGATACAGAAAAAGGAGGCTACTTGGCTCAAGAAGCCAACATGGCTGCTTGGCCACCTTTTTAATTTCTTTTAGGAGCTTTCAAAATCTATTCTCATCACCATTTAATCCACTTCATTTTCTACAGTTAATACATTTACTTTTAACGGATGCAATTTACTGAAATTTAGAAAATTTTGAGACCTTTAGATGAAGGAATTATGTTAACAGGATTGAAACAAAAATTTAATGAAATGTATATTATAGTCTACTAAGTCAATCCATAAGGTTAGGAATTTTTAAAAGAAATTATAAAATAAAATAATGCTGGCGAAGCAGGCATATTGGCTGCTTGGGACAAGCAGTGTCCCCATGTACTAAATATGAGTGTTTATATTATCAGATCCAGAAAAACTATATAAATGGAATAGATTTACTAAATACTAACTGTTAGAGTTATGTTTATATTATTATTATTAGAGTCTTATTAGATTTTAGTGACTTACTGGGTTATTGAACATTCGTTTATATTGGATATCTAGTCAACCTTATATATATGTACTCCTTGGTCATTAATCAATAACACATCATTCTTTTTCTCTCTAATCTTCATGGTATCAGAGCCTAGGTTTTAGAAATCTACTAAAGAAAACAACAACAAAAAAAAAGAAAAGAGGAAAGAAATAAACATGCACACTTGCCGCCACCACCTACCCACCCGTATCGCAACAGCATACCTGCCACTAACCAACCCTGTTACCAGCATTGTCGTCTCCGGCCTTCCTCCCCACCTCCGTCTTTTCCTCTTCCTTCCTTTCACTTCACTGATCCCCACCTTCTTCTCCTTCCTATTATCCAACTTGATCTCCCCTTGTCAGTGGCCGATGGATCTTACAACATGTCGCTGACCTCCTCCTAGTCCCCAATCGCCATGCTCTGACCCTGTAGCCACCGTTAAGCCCTCCCCTCCCCTTCCCACAATCGTCAACCTCCTCTTTCCTTATTTCTATTGTCGGCTAAAAGGAGGAGATCTCCTAGGGTCTTTGGTGACCTCTGCAGCCCCGTCAACATGTTTTAGGTCACCAAAATAGTTTACTACAGTGATTGTGTATGGACACATGTTGTCCACATTTGTGTGTGTCCTCAAAATCATCGAGTATGTGTTTTTAAGTGGTTTGTGCCTTCAGATCGTGGTTGTGGGTGTCCAGAAGGTGTTTGTATTGTGTTCAAGCTGTGCTTTCTCTACGTAAATTGCAGTTTGTGACAAATCAGACTTCATTTGTGTGTTTTAAATGGTGAAAAATGATCTTTTTTGAGTTGTTGATCAAGAATTTTAGAAGTACATCAAAAAAACCAAATATAAAGAACTATTTATTGTAGTCACAGAGTTTTAAAACATTTATTATCGCCCATTGGAAGTTTAAGCACCTTACTCAGTCGTTTCATAATGCTAAAGATGTCAAATACGAGGATTAGTAGATCGATGATGCCGTCATTGTCTCCTAGTTAGTTAGTAACATGGAGCCTAGCGTTGCCCGTAGTGTTATAATGCTTCGCCCTGCAAAGAAGATTTGAGACACGTTGAAGACTACATATAGACATGAAAAGAACATTTCTAAGGTGTTTGAGGTATATAAGTAGTTGTTTACGCTTAGACAGGGAGACAGATTAGTGTAGGATCACTATATTGCTTTACAAGCTCTTTTAGACGAGTTTAATGCTTACCAACTACTGACAACTGACATCAATAAGATGAGGCAATATCAAGATGAACTAGTTGTAACTGCCTACCAATCCTACCTCAATCACGAGCTCTCATTATAGATTCATGGACACATTTTAGATGTCGATACAGTTCCAAACTTACAGACTACGTTTTTCAGAGTTCTACGAATTTCCACTATCACATCTGTTCCAGTGTCAGATCAGTTAGCTATGGCAGTTTCTTAGGGTCGTAGTCGTGGCCTTGCTAAAGTGGAAAAACGTTGTGGATGTACAGACAGTAAAAGATGTCTGCGTTGTCAGCATTGTAGGCAGACTGAACACAAATCAAATAAATGTTGGGACAAGTTTGACAAATCATAATAGACTAATGCTACTACAGAAACAGCTTCCACTACATCTACCGATGAGTAGACTATTACCATCTTATGAGCCGACTACGAACAGTTCCTACAACTTTAGGCCATTGCATCTGTAACACTCCCGTGCTACACAACAGTATAAGAACTACCCAAACACAAATAAATGCAACCAAGTAGTAATATTAAAATAAATAAAGCTAACTACCCAGACCTGTGTGCGGCAAGTGTAGCTCGAAAAGTTACACCAGGAAAGACTGCTCCTATAGCTCAGCA
>JAMKQA010145892.1:0-11602 GCA_024699735.1 Posidonia australis | reverse complement strand
CGGGCCTAATGGGCTTGTGTGGACTTGTGCGGGCCTAATGGGCTTGTGTGGGCTTGTGCGGGCCTAAGTGGGCTAGGATTTTGGTGGTTGCAACCAGAGCATCAACCGGAGTAGCCTGCTGCCAAGTGACTTCAAAATCAGGGTGTCTACAGTATGCTTTAGTTTAGTATCCAAATTCCTCAACTTACATGTCATTTACTTAAAAACTTAAAATTTGTTAAATAAACTTTAATATTGCAAATATTTTTATTAAATCACTATTCACCTCTCTCTAGTGAAGTCTAAAGATCCTAACACTTTTATCATCAATAGTGTGGACAACATTTGAATGGATGGACCAAGGGGCAAAGGATAAAGAGAAGACTAAAAGAATAAAAGGATATTGACAAAAGAGAATGTCGGTAAGCAAACATAGAAAAGAAGAACCTACAAATAGCTACAGAATGGTTAAGAGATTTACATCTGAAGCAAATTCCCCTATATCTACAACGGACCCTAGTATGACCGCAAAGACCACAGTTGAAGCACCTACCATTTCTGGTGAAGAAGAGAGAAAGAGGGGTCTTTTCACATCGTTGCCTCACCAAAATCCAATTGTCCTCCCAACCTAGAAGAGGAGGGATAGAAGGAAGAATGGGAGAAAAATGGGCATGCTTTTGTGGAAGCTAGTTAAAAGGTAGGTGTATCAGTGGAAGATAGCGAGATCCGGAAAGATGGGAAGTATCGCAGTCATCAAGAACCGAAACAAATCTTTTAAATTTGGGTTTTGTGAAAAAGTAGGAATGACGGCTTGACCTGCCATAGGCAAATGCGGAGTGGGATGCATTAATTGATTCACAGAGAGATGGGGAAGATATCACTGCCCCACTAGCAATTGAGGCATTAAATGTCTTGGGACGGAGAGAATGATCATAAGCTAAAGACAAATAATGAGATTCTACATCAATAGTAATTAAGCGATATGGACCAACGACCCCATCTAGGAAACTATACGCCATTAATTTAGACTAACTCTTCAACAAGAGCTCCTCACAGTGGCGATCAAAAGGTAAAGGAGGGTGTGGGTGAGGGAGATACGCTAAATATAACCCAACTAGCTTGCCCATAGAAGAGGTACTCTCGTCATCAGATGAAGAGCCCATGGTCAAAGGAGGAGGTAAGGGAGAGAATACTTAAACTTCCTCTTCGTCAACTATGTCTAGGACTAGAGATAATTGAGATCTCTTCGAGGGATCAACCCTAGATTGTTGGAATATCAAACCAAATAAAGGAACTGAATCCTATTTTGATCTTGCATTGTTTTGTGACATGGGGTTGGAACCCAATGAATTTTCCTCAAGCATCATCCTGCCTGAGGCATTCAAGTCATGATCATCTCCAACCCTAGGAAGTTGGCCAACATCTGCCCTAACATTTTTCGTTTCATTTTTTAATATGGTACCCATATTAGATAAATTGGTAAGACACTAGATCATAGACACCTAATAGTTCGTTGGAATCAGAAGGAGGGGATGTGTAGGTGTCTCCGATCCTATTGTCCAACACCATAGCTATTGATTCACATTCACCAACCATCAAGGGTGTTTGAGAAGCAGGAGAGGAAGGGGAAGGAGAAAGAGATCTCACAATGTTCTCATATGAGATGGGGGAAGAAGACTATTTGTAATGAGATGAAGAAGAAGTGATGGAAGAATAGAAGTTGGATGAGGAAGGGGAGGGAGAAGAGGGAGGAGAAGGGGAATCAGATAAGTTAGAAGGATCTACTGCTCTGAGAGAAGGCTAGAGCACCTCTAGGCCTTGTCTATAACCAACCTTCTACTTCAAGTGTCGGACCCAAAAGGAAACCTTCTTTCCTATCTCATATTCCGATATAGATGCCTTTAGATTTGCCTACACCAAATCCACCTTCTTCAAGAGACTCCGCCTCCGTTATTAGAGACTTGACAGTGTCAACACTCTCTTGATGGGAACGAAGCCCTCAGCGTAAGCACCCCTCGCCATCCCTCCAAGCACTGTCAATATAGGATCTAGGACTTTTTGAACTATTCCCGGTAGAGTCTATGAACTGTTGATCATGTAACAGTCAAAATTTCCAATTATCTAGGGGATTGTTGAAAAGCAACGGTGTGATGATGGTTTCCAATTTAGAAATATGAGAGCTTGATGTTGGATCCTTGGATGGTTGCTCCTAACATAGTCTGGTGCAGTTTGTTATAAGGTTGCTGATTCTTGGAGTCATAGGGTTCCAAAGAGTAGGGAAGAAGAGGAAATTCAGCAGGCATCAGCAATTGGCTCTTTTATTATTTTATTTTTTTTTGAAACTTTGAGCCTAAGCTTAGAGCTTTGTAACTCTTCATTTGACTTTAAGAATAGGAACACAATCTGTCCTAGGGGCCTATCAGAGTAAGCTAGTAAACAGTACACAACTAGGGAAGAATTCAAATTTAACGTACTCAAAGGATTGTGCCAGATTAGAGCAATCCTATATGATTCCCAGGAAGTTCCAAGAAACCCTTTACCAAATGATTTGTTGAATAATGTTGTCAAATGAAAGTATAATTGATTTGTTGAATGATTACAAGTGCATCATTCTTGATGATTATATTCGTCTATATTCAGCAATAAAAAGAAGTCCATATCTGATAGCTTCGGCTTCTGCTCAACCTGCGGGTTGACCTCGTTCAAGAAATGCTTGGGAGTTGGGATCCAGTACGTGCTCCAATATGGTTATGCGTGCGCCCCACTTCACCAAAAGCTATGGAGTAAACCCCTACTGCAGCATCAACACTAATCTGTTAACCCCTACTGCAGCATCAAACATTGACAATACATCTATCAGGTGGTTGAGTCCAACGGTAGTACTTCAAAGGCAGTGCTCCCATGACGCATCTCCAAAGAAAGATTTTGACCCTGATGCGAACTGCAATGTTTATGTTGGTGATGGTGCTATGTTTATGTTGTTTCTCCTGTACCTTGTTTTGGAATGAAATGTTTAACCATACAAGGTTTTATGTGTAACCTTTTTATGATTTCAATGAAGTAAAGCCATAACTGCTAGAGAAAGTAGTTTGATGCATATGAATAATAAACAAGGACGGAGTACACTACAATTTAGGCACCACAAGTCTAGTGAATATTTTTCAAGCTAGAGCACCAAAAAACCTTGCAGAACAGATGTCCAACAGGAGATCACATTTTCCACCGTTTCTTCTGAAACCTTTTGCAGATTTTTGTGATGCAATTAATATGGGCAGAAATCAAGAAATCACTAAAAAGAATAATAGGCACAGAACATATTATAATTGTAGAGAACACATATAATTGAGTTTCTAACATCCAGGGGAAAATGGCATTCGACAGGTAAGTTTAGGATACAAATTTGGAGATATCTGCTAAAGAAGAGTAAAAAAGGAAGGCCTCGAATCAAGGCAGTCAAAAAGGTGAATTGTTATGCCTGGACTAGCAATATGACCAACTGCAAATCTACACAAAATACAACAAAAAAGCCAGGACCCATCACTTGTCCCAACCCCTATACCCATTTGATTTTGTAATTGAGATGTGTACATTATATCTGTAAAACAATGATGAATGTTGACCATTGGCTATGCAACACTAATACCTCCTGCAACTATTCGGAGCAGTGACTTCCGTTCAGCCAGATTTCTGCCTTTTGTCTATACGAGACTTTAGCTGCATAACATTTACAAGAATGTTGCGAACAAAACAATAAAAAAAGACTGGTTATACGTCTCAGTAAAGACAATAAAAAAAACAAGTATTAATTCTAGGGAAGAATCATGCAAACAAACACTGTGAGGTACTTCCTAAAACATGACATCCAAGATGCATGTTAAAACTTTGCATTGCTCAAGAATATGAACCTACAACAATGTTGAGGTTCCCACAAGACGAGATTAAGCAGAAGGAAACAAAAGCAGCTTCTATGCAAGAAATTCTTACAAGCAATGTGGTGGTCTATCATGCCGAAACCAAAAACAAGCATTCAAACAGAGGAGATTTCATATTTCACAGCTTTAACCCTGTTACAATGATACCATTCAAATGTTGTGTAGGGTTTAATCAACATTTCCCTCCTTTCACACCACCCATTAAAAATATTTCCACATGTAAACTCGAAAGAGGTTGCACATAAGGAAATGTTAAAGGATTGATATCATATTAGATAAATTATGAAATTGCTGTGCTTTATATAATACTGAACATCTTCATTCACCTTCAACTGATTTTCAGTTGGATATCTACACTTTAACAAGGTAATAGAGTCACACCACATACAACCATACAAGTAGGGATCAAGTGACCTTTTTATCCTACACATAACCTATTTATATAATGAATATTATTTCTTGATGTGTATTTTTGCTTACCTAGCCTATTTGTAATTTCCTGGAAAACTCTCAAAGTCTTGAGTGGACTATTATGTTTTTATCAAGCTGTAATGAATATCAACTTAAAAAGGGGGTAATTGTTAGATTTTTGTTTGTTGCTACTCTGGCGGTATTGCAAGATAGTTCGTATTTACATTTATTCTTCTTTGCAAACACAAACAAATTTAAACATGGAAACGAAGGGGAGAAAACAAGGCAACATACTGATTGCACAAATTTCAGCTGCTTCAGAACTTCCTCTGTTTCCAGCTCCTAAAAATGGGAAAAGAAAGACCAGAGTGAGAATCAGCAATAACAGTTCATAGTTGCAGGCTTAAGCTAAGAGAATGACGACAATATTAAAAAAAAAAAGAAAAAGAAAAGAGAGAATGATGACAATATGAGTTTAAAAAACTAGCAACTTAACCCAGCTGTAATGATTTTGGTTTGCTATTCATTCTTCATGTACATGTCTGCCAACTCCCCTTAAAGAAGACCTTAACAACGATTTAAGAAGTCTACTGTTTAATGGGATAGCAAGGTCTTCAGAAATTGCCTAGTCATTTAAAAATTCTGTGTGTTGATGGTTCAGGTTGCCTAGCTATCACTGCTACCATCATCCTTAACAACCAATATCATCACCACTGCCCACTGACATAGTATATAGGGTTGAATATATATTTGAAATTTGTTATTCACTTGTGAATATATATGGTTGAGACTGAAATTTGCAATATGAAGAAGCATATGTGTGAATATAACTGATTCCCCTCCAATACTACCATATCCATTCTGAGATGTTCAGAAAATGGGAATCTTCTGATGCGAGCCAGCCCAGCTTTTTTTATTGAAAAGTAGCCCATCTATTTTTATAATCTAAAATGCAGCTCACACTTTTTTTGTGTACTATGATTTCATTAAAAAAATACTGGAAATTATTGTAATCATTTTGCATATTTCAATACAAAGAATCAATGAGCCCCACGAAGCTGGGCCTCATTTGAAAATTTACATATAAGTACATTTTGATATACAACAACAACAACAATCATTTCAACATACATTTTAATGCCAACGTCTAAGTACATGTTAAATGTAAATATAAACTTTACCATTGATGCTAACTTTTTTTTTTGAAGGCACTCCTATTTACATTATAAAAATAGAAGGAAAAACAAAGACAAAAAATTTATATAGCATCATATTATTAGAATCATAAACACCACTGGCATCAAGGTAAGGTTAAAAATTTGCAATATGAAATGATTCAAAAAAATTTGTTTGAAAAATAAAAAACAAAAGGATTTATAAAATGATAGTTTCAGGATATTATTCCTTATTAAAAATCAAGAAAAGTCTATGGAGAAAAAGGCATGGAAGCACAAAAAGGAAAATAAAAAATGGGAAATTTTCATATAAAAGCTTGAAGTTTGACCAAACATCAAATCGATGTCGATTACTTTGACACCTTGGTATGAACCCCTGTACTTTAAATTTACTTTCATATATGAGCCTGCTGTCATCTTTTTAGCTCCATTAGCTGAAAAGCCCCCAATTCTTGCTTAACTACTGTGGTTAACATAACCACTGTCACTTCTTCTAATCAATGGTTTTTTCATTCCTCTTCCTCTTTTGATTTTTGCATATTCAACTCTAGACAATCGAAAAGCCTTCTTCTCCAACCAAAGAAAAGAAGATTGGAGAGGGAAATCATCTTCTCAAGAAGTACTCTTCTCCTAATCGTCCAATGACCTTCTGAAGATTTATATGATTGCTGCAACTGCAAAATGGGCAGGCAATGATTGGGAAAGACAAGGGCAAACTTGTAATTTCATGCACAGTGGTAGGCAAAGTCACAAGGTTAACAATGTCATTAACAAATGTTGATGGAAATAGGATTTTGTGTAACACTTGCTAGGAACTTGTACATGAAAGTAAAATTGAAGTTCAATGGGTCAAACCAAGGTGTGTTCAAAGTATAGGCATCGATTTAATGCTTGGTCAAACTTTAGATATCAAAATTCCTCTAATAAAATACATACATATATGTATGTACTGATATTAGATACAGGTGCAATACAGATTTGGATATTCGGATATAATCTGGATTCGTATGTAGCGTTTTCCGAATACGGGTGTTTGTTTTGTATATCCAGTCAAATATGAATACGAATACGAATACGGATAATAGTTCATAAAATTTTCTGAATATAAATATGAATTCAAATGTTATTATAATTTTCAAATACAAATACAAATATTCAGAGTTTTAAAATTTTATTATTCTATAAAAAGAAGCGTTACATGTGCGATTCAAACATGTGACCTTTCTCCTCAAACAAAGACCTTAACCACTGCATCAATGATATATACATCTTAGTAGAATACATCTAAAATATTTATTATGTTACTATTAACTTATTGTAATAATATAAAATGAAAATATTATTTTCAAATATTTGTAATTAGAACAAATAATAACTAAAAAAATATTGTATTAATTTATTTATAAATTTAAAACATATCCATAATTGATTTTTGTTCTTTTCATCATGCATATTCATTTGAGATTTGATTATTAATTTCACTTATATATCATCTTGAATAGGGAAATCAATTATTATATTGGAAAATTTGTATTGTATATGAATATAATAAAGGACATTCCACATTGGCTCCGTCTATACCTTACTTCTGGTCATTGTAGATTTATTATTTATGAGATTTTTTTGTTTATATTTTATCAAATTGACATTTATCTTGTGGATTTATAGTTTATAGATTATTATATTGATATTTCATTAATATTTATGAGATATTTTATCTACTTTAATATTCATTTTTTTACATATCTGAATTTTATATGTATCCATTTTCTTTTGTATTGTCTAAAAAATATTCATATCGAATTTCTTCAAATATGGTTTTCAATTTTCATATTCATACATCCGCACTCATATCCATATTCAAAAATTTTAAACAAATGTGAATATGCTAAAAGGTATGTTCGAACCGTATTTGATTCATTTGCACCTACAATTGATATATATAATCACCATATGTCATACTCGCAATCCAATATCGTGACCAATACAATGATGGTATAAAGGCCTAATGATGAAAGTAATGATGAAAGTAGAGGTTAAATAATGCACTATAAAGACGCATAGAAAACACTTTAGACTATACTTAAATTTCTCCCATGCTACATGATTGATGGATGATTAGAATAACAGAAAAAAAAATTTAATGTTGCCAAAAGGCAGTTACCATATTAATAATTAAAACGAAATCCATTTGTAGTGCATAAATGACTGCAGTTACTAGTAACCTTGCATAAAATCTGTTTATTTACGGTTTAATCCTAAATAAACTATATGGCATTCTCCATTACTAAACTTTCCCGTGTGTAAGTACATTACCCTTTACTAAAGAGAAGAATAACAGTATATCATTATGGTGGAAATCTCTACCACCAAGCAATGATGCATATTTACCCAAAAATGTTAAAATCCCAAAGTACAATAGAAAGTAGTCACTGTTTATTTACATATAAAGGTGATGATCATGCCCTTTAATCATTGTAAGTTCAGGAAAACATAATTTAGAACACAAATAAATGTATTGATAAATTAACTGAGTAGAGTGTCCCAAATAAATATACCTGAGGAACAGCACAATCAGCATGGAATGGATCCCAAACAACGGAACAAGAGCAGTCCCAGTCATCAGTCTGACTAGCAACAAGGGGTGCCCTGGAAAAATGAAATTAAACAATGTTATACAAGCATTGATATGGAAATATATCCAGGAAATCTGAACAGTGTAGTGGGAGAATTATTGGTTCGACAATTTCAGCAAGAGATATTCCTCTTGTGTTGTAAAACACACGAATGCAAAAATCTTAATGGATGTGTTACTCTTGCGTTGAAAGGTGTTAATGCTAGCCATGTCTAATGCCATTAAACCACCATATCACATAGTGTACCCATAGACATACATCCTGGTACAATATCAATCACAATAGATGCATCCTCCATTGAATAAGATAACAGTTACTGCCTTGTCATTCTTAAGAGTACCATATCCGAGATAAAAACAATATTAGGTATGTAGATTGAAGACTATTATATAACAAGTTCAGACAAAGTTCCTAGAGAATTTTAGAAGTCGGTAGATGCCTTGAGATCCTTGTGATCAGAGTCACCATAAATGCAGTAGTAAAAGAAATGAATCCTTGTAAATTTCTAAAAATTGCTGCGTGTAATTTCTCTATTTTCATTTTTTTCCCAATAATGTATGGCTCCTCAAATTGACTTCAAACAAGGACCACAATTTTGTACTGACTTTCAAAGCAAAAAGTTATCTAAGCTACCACTGCCAAGCATGGTATTAAAAGTCAACACGTGTTGGAAACCCAACTTCCCAACATGATATTTGACTGTATTTCAACAAGTACTTCATTTCAGGCTGTGTCAGTGTATTTCAGTCCTTGTTGGTGCCACGTCGAGGGAAATTGAGTAAAAATCTTTACATTGTAACTTTAAACATGTATCATTATCATTCAAATTTTCTCTTGTTTTAGCACTTCAATCACATCAAACAACTTAAATTATGATATTTATAATGTTAATCTATGGAATTTATTCACTATTTCTCTATCTTTTTTAAATTTCAGAATGTCTTGTTTCGCAGACATCATATTTCCTTATTGTATATGTTAAACTATGAACTTAAAGATACAAAGATGTGTATTATTTCTACCAATGTTTGACACAGTTCCTACTTTGTATTATTACTTACTTTAATTAATCCTAGAGTTCCAAATCAAAAAATAATGTTTTTAGTGGACTCTTGTGTTTTATCATGTCCATTGGTATTTCTACTAATGGCTGACACCATGATTTAAAATATTAATTTCGTGTCCAATGAAAATAGAAAACATGTCGGATATCAATGAAAATATTGGTGGAACATGGAAATAGACAAAAAGCTTTCAATTTCGACTTAAAACTATAGGATAAGTTAAAGTAAGCAATGACATATATTTAGGATTACTAAGATTTACATTTTAAGTATATATCATATTAAAAATGCTACATAAACGTAATACGAACATCTTAAAGTAAAAATCATATCGGAAAAGGCTTAAATATTTGTTTAAAATAAAGAGTTCTCACAACATTTAATATTAGAAGTAGAAATGAAAGAACATCTAAGTGTTGGAGATGAAGAGTCTAATTGAAGACCACCCACTTCCCAAAGTCTACTTGGAGCACATGCTCACTTCACTTCTTCTTTAGGTTGTTTTACGGTAGACCCTAATGACATTGGTGGCAGCAGCAACAACACCCCGAGGAGGACTGGACAGCACCACCAGCAATAGCATCAAAGGAGGAGGAGGATCATAGAGCACCCAAAGAGGAGTACCAGGAGAAGAGCACGACAACAGTAGCAAGAAGCACTAGGAATCGGCAATGGCATGTGAGGAGTGGATGTGCCCAAAAGTCGAGAGAGTCAATATATCCTCCTATGACGAGTAGCCAAGTGAAGAACAAAAAAGTGCACCAAGTCGACACGACTTGATCGACACTACTACACACCTACGAAATTTAGACTGAAAATGTGTATTTCCCGAAAGACATGTATTTCGTGTCAGAAAATTCCAAAACCAACACATGCCTGTGAAATTTCACTAACACACTGTCAAAATTTTGAACCATGCCTGACACACCTCCTGCTTTGGAAGGATTGAAATCCAATACAAAATAAATGTTTGGAACCATGCTGCCAATACAATACAATGAGACAATTTATACATTTCTTTGGCATCACAATCATAAAAATGGTCTGTTTTCTTAGTACTCTAACCAAAGGAAACCGTCCCATTCAATCAAACACCACATTTTCTCCTTGACTACAGCTTTTATTTAATTCCAAAACCTCTTTGGATTTTTTTTTAATGTTTCCTTAGCCTCACCAAAGAATTTAGGAAAATTCAAACCAATACAATTGTATCAACAGGGTACTGCAGTGCAATTCAATACATAGATTAACGTTCACCAACAAATGCAAATTAAGAATGTTTGGTCAAAGTAAAAACAATTTGGTACTTTCTGAAACATTCATAAATTTTAGTTCTTTTTTAACTGACTTTCAGTCATGGTGTCAAATTTCAATTCATACCAGCGAAACATCGCCGACACGTTTTGGTGCATGAAATCAGGAAAACAATTTATAAGGGTACGTCACGATGTATCTTGTTTCGGTAGAGATTTCGATGGGTGTCAGTAGTGTCAATGCTTGTTGGTGGAAGTTGGATTTTTTTTTACACTAAATGACATGCATCGACCGATATGCCTTTCCCACAACCCGACACGGACAATACGTCTTTAAAATCAGTAGATTTCCTTTCCTTCATCGATCACACTTTTTCCCCTCTCCTCTCTTCTCCTCAAGTACCTTCGCCTGCGTCCTGCTATCTAACCAGCCATCGTGTTGTAGCGCCTTCTCCTTAAGCTTCTCCTACGCCGTTCGCCTTCGTCGTCAATCTACCCTTGCGTCCAACCCTTATGCCATTGTCATCCCTTCTTCTTTTTTTAAGTCTACAGTGTGGCTCGTCCAAGTGTGGTCTCGAACCTTTCTTCCCATTCTCCTCTCTTTTTTTTCTTTTGTAAAAGCCACCCATTCTTTTTTGCTTTTATTTTAAAGCCTGTCCAAGTGTGGCTTATGTATGAATTCTGGAACGACTAGAACCTAGCCTTTTCCCCTTCTTTTTTTTTGTAAAAGCCATCCATTCTTCTTCTTTTTTTCCCTTTAAAGCCTGTCCAAGTGTGGCTTATCTCTGGATTCAGGAATCATCCCTTTCTCCTTTTTTTTTTAAGCCTTTGTCATCTAGTCAATCTTTCCTTTTATTTAAGGAATTTTCATATTTATTTCGTAATTAATTAAAAAATAAATATTTAACTTTGTTGTGCCGAGTGGTGAAGGAGAAATCAGAATACCATCCCCTAAAGCAAGCATCCAATCCTCCACAGATGAACCTCAAATGAAACCCTAGATCTGGAGAGAAGAGGGAGGAGTTCTCTCTATTCAATTGGAGTCTAAAATAGGGTTACACGAATGACCAAAGAGGTTACATAATCTGTGCCTTAGCCTACTTAAATACTAGGGCACCTAAATGGTCAAATGACCAAACTAACCCTGAAACA
>JAMKQA010145891.1:0-10090 GCA_024699735.1 Posidonia australis | reverse complement strand
AAAAGAAAGAAAAGAGGAAAGAACGAGCACGCAAATCGAGGCAACTGTGCATCCTCAAACCGGACTCCACATGGATCCCAAATCACAAGCAGATGCACAGAAAGCCAACCACAACCTCACACAACCAAGAAACAACAGATTACCCATTAAACCATTATACACAATATTGCAAATAATTACATGGTTTATAATAAAATTGGATAATCAGGCCCAGATGTCACATGCTATCATTTGGGGCTCAATTAGAAGTGCCATTTTAAGTTGAGGTGATTTTTGTTCATTCTTGTAATCAACTCTATTCTTATTCTTCTATTGTGAAGCCAATGCTAACTCATAGTGGCATATGAACTACAACAAAGGGGCAATCTCTGAGTCAGATTCCAACTCGAAAATCAAGCAAAGATAGAGAGGGATAAGGATGGAGTTGTCACCTAATCTACTTAAAGTGGGACCCAAGGAAAACTATATGCAATCAAACTCAAAGGATATGTGATAGTATCCGTAGACTCATCAACTTTTTTATGTTGGAATATAAGCTGCTATCATCTGGGGCTCAATTAGAAGTGCAATTTTAAGTTGAGGTGATTTTTGTTTATTCTTGTAATCAACTCTATTCTTATTCTTTCGTTGTGAAGCCAATGCTAACTCATAGTGGCATATGAACTACAACAAAGGGGCAATCTCTGAGTCGGATTTCAACTCAAAAATCAAGCAAAGAAAGAGAGGGATAAGGAAGGAGTTGTCACCTAATCTACTTAAAGTGGGACACAAGGAAAACTATATGCAATCAAACTCAAAGCAAAGACAATTGACTCCAAAATTAATGGACAACACACACAAGGTCCTTGTGGTCTGAAAAAGGATAAGAACTCGTTCTACATATGGGAAAGGAGTTAGGCACCCTCCACATGCTCAGTTATGCCAGTCACTCTATGTTTGACCACTCATGTGTGTGAAAGGATAGAAATGAGAAGGAGGAAAGTGGTGAATAAAACACTAAAGGAAAGGAAAGCATTATGGGAAATCATGCTAGAGGATCATTAAACATGTAAAGACAAAAAGGCATGATAAAACAGTAGGTTTGGTAGGCATTGCAGTGCGAATAGGAAAGAAATCATGGAGTTCTAGGACAGGGCAATGAAACTGTGCCAAGGATCAATGCCAAACAACTGCCCCTAAGGCGCGCCCTAGCTGATAGTGCTTACAACCTATGTTTCCTTTGATCAATCTCCAAACTCAAATTCTAATCGCCTTGCCCACTCCATATTTGTTTCCTCAAGTAGCTGGGAGAGTCCTGGATATCCAGAAATCTTGGGTGGAACAATGGGCTCACGCTAAAGCAAGAAAAAAAAACTAACCTACAAGTATGAATTCAAAAGGCCAAACACAGGATGAGCACATGTAACACCTGAGATTTTGTGGCAAGCGTGGGTTGTCCATGCTATTTTTCAACGTAGGTTCTAGGTGTGTTTTAGAATCCCAAAGTGCTATAAGTTATAAGTTATTGTTTTAAGATTTGGTTCCCCCTCGGTTGTATTTTTGGTAATCAAGTAGTGAACTCTGTTAAGTGGATTGGTAGTTGATTATCTTTAAATATAATATCATTTCTAGGTAACCATAGTGAATTTTATGGATTACTTCCCTCTTTGGGTTCCTTATTCGGCATATTGCATCCCGTAAACTTTCTTTGTCATAAGGTGTCGTGATTTCCCCTTGATATATTACGCCATAGTTGTGTTTTGGTAGGTTGCATCCAATGAATGTGGGAAGCATAAGGTGGACAAAACTTTATCATGCAACTGTACCATTTGGTGACTGCCTTGTGTTGGGACAATTGCTCATGGTGACATTGTCCATGAATAGTGCCACACATGAGGCTTTAATAAAAGGGGCATGAGGGGAGGCTTTTGGCAAACATTGCAACAGAGAGAGAAGTAGAAGGGAGGATCCAATGCTTGAGAGAGAGATCTTGAGAGAGAAAGTTGAGGAGGAGGAGATTGGGGGGCTCGAGGAGAGTAGTGAGAGAGTGCTCGGCGAGGGTTCATGCGTTAGAGGAGAATTGCAAGTTACTACGTCAGTCACTGCTATCGTCACCGCCGTTGAACATCACTGTTGCAGCCACCAAGTGCTGTTGCTACTGGTGCTGCCATGTCATTGTTGCGGCCACTGTGTATCGACAAGGACAAAACTCCGATCAATGGAGGGTGTGTGCTATAGTCATCATGCAGGCTAAAGACTGAACATTGGTGAAAGGTACGTGCTTTACCTAGGATAGCTCTTACTCATTGAATTTGCATAAATGTGTGGGTTGTGCTTCGGATTCCATGAGTTGAATCCGAGTTTGGCCAAAGGCACTGCGTCAGTGATTGATTCTCTGTGTGAGAACCCATTTGTGTTGCCTTAGTCGATTCCTTGGACGATCGATTTGCATAGTGTTTTGATGTGTTAACTATAGTCTAAATTCTAGTTTTCTTGTGTTTTGGTCTTATTATGGAAGTTTGTGTAGGGATTGGGTTTTGGGGGTGAGATTTGCCTTGAGCTCCACTGGCAATGCAATAGCTACTCTACCAAGCATGGGTGATTAGCATGGGTTATCCACGTGGGTGGCTGTTGTGAGAGCTATCGTGGCCTTTTTTCGTGGTGTTTGCGAAATGATTTTTAAATGGTTTTCCAAAAGAAAGATTTGGAAAAAGAAATGTATAAGATTTCTAAAAGTTTTGGAAGAATTTCCATGATTTTGAGGGATCAAGAGGCCAAAGCTCTTGGTCGACCTTCTAGAGATGGTTAATACCTCTAGTTGGTTGTGAGCTACTTGCCTAAGCTAAGGTCCAAGTGTTTCTATTGTTTTTGACGAGCCAAGAGACCGAAGCTTCTGGCCAACCTTCCAACGATGGTCAATACCTCTGGTTGGTTGTGAGCTACTTGCCTCGGTTGATGTATAAGTGATTTTCATGGTTTTAGAGGAAATCGAAAGGCCTTCGGTGAGGGTCTATAGACTAAAACATCAAGGAAGAGGTTAGATACCAAAAGGCTAAAGCTTCTGGCTGATCCTCTAGGGACGAGAGATTCCTTTGGTTGGTCGAGAGCTACCTACTTAGGTTGAGGTCTAGGATGTTGTATTGGAGGAACTAGGAGGTAAAAAAGTCCTTTGAGTGGTTGAGTGCAACAATTCTGATGATGCCGAGAGGGTGGATCCTCTAAGGACTACTCCGGACATGCATGGTAAGAAAGTGCATCTTAGGACATTCATCTGCATTGTGTGCCATTCACGCAACCTCTAACAACTTGCATCTTGTATTTGTCTAGGTTCTGACACTTGTTTCTTCTTACCTATTTGTACAGGTATCTTGGCACAAGTTCCTCGGTCAGGAGCTCGAGAGTCTCCGTTGCGGGTGGCCTCCCGTGGTTCCCTCCTTTTCTACTCTTGGGTTGTTTTGTCACTTTTGACAACAACTCGCTCTAGAGCTCATGTACCCGTTTTCTGCCGCACCCATGTCCTTACTCGTGGTTAGCCATGGCGCAGTAGAACAGTGAGCCTTTTGTTGTCGCTTTGGAGGAAATCCCGATTTTGTCCCCTCCTACCTCCTCTTTGACTTTAGCTGCTTCTCGTTCCCTCCATGCATTCCGTTTTAGGATGCATAAGGACTTTGAACCCACTTTGCAGCATTGGTAGACATTCGTCGATCCAGAGCCAGTCATCGAGTCTATCTTGGTGATCACCACGTAGGCTCCAGAGGTACTGCCATCTACTCCCCTTTCCTTGGGCTCTCCTGGTTTAGGAGTCTGGCCGGATGCGACTATTTCCGTTGTAGGGTCCATCCTTGTTCTGTCTCTACCTTCTGACTTGTCTTTTGATGGGTCTTCCACTGTGTAGGCCCAACATCTAATGGCCTTGGCTCAGAAGCTGGAGCGCATGGCCCTTTTCTTTTCTCCTACTGTCACTCTTCCCCTTTTGACCCCTGAGGTTTTGGTGTAGACCACCTTAACATTGCAGGCTCCTCACTACTTCGATGATGGGGGCGTTATCTTTGTCTCTTGCACCATTACTGTACTCTACACTGCATGTGACTCCATCACCTAGTGGCCAGCCCTTTTGCTTGGCAAGAGCATAGTATCCCTCGAGCCAGTTGCTTGGTGTCGTGCTAGTGGAACAATAGCTACTTCTGCATTCTGTACCTCACACAATGCTACATGCAATCAATTCATCCCCACTACATCAGATTCAGGCCCCTTCATGCATGACATCACTACACTCCACACCTTTGCATGGGTATGCTGGCCCTTATGCTTCGACACCAGGAAGCATAGGGGTGGATTTGGAGAAGCGTACACATGCGACCCATATGGCATACGTGGCACCCGCCTTTTCTACACCCATCTCGTCAACAGCAACTGCAAACACCCTCCTTATCAAGATTGGTGATCTAGAAAGACCACTTCGCCAAGTGCAAGGTGGAGATCGCTAATCCTACCAATTCTGGGACCTCTACTATTTTCTAGAGGTGATACTTCTTCCAAATTTCCACATCTCAGAATTCGAGAAATACAATGGTAGTGGTTGCCTAATAGCCCATCCAAAAGCGTACTACGGAGACCTCGTGCAACTTCAGGGCAACAAGAGGCTTCTGATCCGCCTATTCCAGAAAAGTCTAATAGGGCCAGCACTCAGATGGTTCCCATCTTGACATGGCCACTATCAAGACTTAAAATGACCTTAGCTAGGCATTCCTGGATCAGTACTCTTTCAACCTCGACTCGATCCCTAAACGCAAGGATCTTGTCGCAATTCGGTAGAGGCCCCACGTGCCAGTCAGAGAGTATGTTGGTCGCTAGGGCACACTTGCAACTCAGGTCGAGGATAGGTCCTTTGAAGAGGAGTTTATCGAGATCATTATCAAGGGGGCACAGCCATTGACTAGGGCTCTGCTTAACATACAACCCATCACTACCTTTGCATTACTGATTCTTGACGTTTGCGTGGAAAACTCATTGTGAAGTGGGAATTTCCCCGCCCTTACTGTATTTGCCCAGCAGGCCAGCTCTGGCAACAACAACATTGGCTTCAGCACTAGCTATACCAAGAAGACCGTTGCAAAGGTCAAACCTTCTCCCACGCCTATCGAGGCAGTGAGCCAACCACACCATAGTCTATCTATAGTTGCACCTAGCCTCGCACACATTGCACACATAGACGCCATCGTCAAACCAGTGCATCACTTTGCACCCGCTTGGCGAGGACAACAACCTAAGCAGAGGCATAGTCGCCGCACCAAGAGCAATTTCACTCCACTAGGTGAGCCGTTGAGAACCGTTTTCCCTCAAGTTGTGTCATTTCTGTAACTCTTGGAACCTTGTCCACCACCAAATCGCCTTGCACGGTGGTATGACACGAGAACGTATTGCGATTATCATTGAGCCCCAGGGCACTCGATTGATAATTGTCATACTTTGCAGGACGTCGTTTAGACTTTGATTGACAATGAGATCATTGTTATTAACACACAGGAGGCATCTGCACCTACGCAAGTACTTGCACACCCTAGCATTGCCAACCTCTCTCTATCTAAGCCTACAAGCTCCGAGGATTTCGAAACTTCAGGGGTCTTCTTCCTTTATCTCAGTTCTTTCTTGGGAGACCCATTTGATCATATCAGCTCAGATCCCTCTCCCATCGCTTCTCAGCTTTGTCTGGCGAAACTCGCGTGCTCCATTCCTATTCTTGTTCCTTCGTGTGAGGCCTAGCCCAAGCTCTACCAGTTTGCCGCACACTGACTTGACCCTGCATATGTGGATACCCTAGACCTCAACAGCGACTGTAGTTATCATTTAGCCCTAACAGTTATAGCTTTCCTAGTAGTTGCAGTCATGTAGTAAGAATAAACAGTGATTCTCTAAACATAGTTAGCAGTAGAATAACAAGTAGTAGGGTCCTTCATAGTATCCTTTTCCTCTATTTTCACTGTTATTTCCTCTTGCATCATCATCAAGCATCAAAATACAAAAAAAATCAAAAATTCGAAAAACACAAAAAAGTCAAAAATCTGAAAAACACAAAAAAAATAGAAAATCAAAACCCAAAAAAAATTGAAAAATCTAAAACAACAAAAGCACTTTGCATCATAATCATTTGCCCAATGACAAAAATCAGAATGCTAGATTGTATCGAATCGAACTGCCCTTCCTCAATTGGCACTACTCAGATGACCAAGTAAGTGAGAGTGCCACCACTCATCAAATTCAGATGAAGCTTCCAAACTCTGCAAGGACCCTACACCTCCAAGAGGGAGATAAAATGCTAGGGGTGACTGAGTGAGTGAGCATGAAAAGAAACATACATCCGCATGGTAATAACAGAAACAAGAAGATAGAAGTCGGCCTAAGAGCAAGAGGCATGCAGCGTAGCTCTATTCCTACCAGTTCTTGTAGAGAAGACGGAGCATCTGCTTTGCAAATCTACACTTTCGAAGGATTAGCCCTCCTTTCTATAGCAAAAGCCTGTAGCCCAGACTAGGAGTCTATTACCTCCAAGTCAGAGATAGAGTGAAGCCGTGCATCGATGAGGGACCAAAGGAAATGTCAATGATCTCATAAAAGCAGGTGTAGGACCTTAAAGAGTTTAGCATGGAGCTCGGTCCATCACACCACCCTACAGAGAACTTGAGCACCACTACTCATCCCACAAGAGCCACCCATAGCTTGTGAATCTTTGTAGGGCCGACTGAGTAGAAAGCGTTTGCCTCCTCTAACAGGCATGAAGCTTTTCAATCTAACTGAGGGTTGACAAATAAACAAACACAACAAAAATAACAATGAAATTAGCACTAATCATCTCTCAGCATATCTCCATACGACAATAAAATCCATCATCATCATTACATTGCTTGCTGTAACCTTTCTGTTTGCATATTGCATCGCATTACAGGACTTCTTCGAGCTTCTCCAACCATGGGCATTTTAGTTGCTTTCTGATTAAGGCACACATACTACAAGGGAACTGGTAAGTGCATAGGCCACACATAATTGTAGAATCAGCAACGTGACAACGATCTTCCCCATAGTCGATCAAGTTCCATCTGTATTACCTGAGGAATGCCCAACAATACCACAACCCAAGACAGAATGGTTAGAACACAACTAAACAAGCAGCAGACCAGAGCACAACCTTTATCAAGCAAGCAATATTCACTACTTCACTCAGCATCAGCTTCATCTTCTAGTGCTCCTGAGCGACTTGCAGTCGCAACCTAATCCCTACAATATTCGACAGCTTGAATCAACACCAAGGGCATCTATTATGACTTGGTATCTCACAGCTTCTCTCTGGTCGAGCTCACACAATCTGCTACAGCAACATCTAGAATCCAATTTTGTCCACCAGGGGTGTGTCAACTGTTTTTTAGTCAAGACCTACGCATCAGGTGCTTAGCAAGGCATAGACCTACTACTTACCAAACAGAACATCCGAACAAGAGTCTTCAACTAGGGGCATCTTAGTTGTTCTATGGGGAAAGGAGATCATTACAATAGTCCTTAGCAGAATCGCACTTCCAGCATAGTAGTCAAGCACATATCCTTTAGGGAAGTGACAATCACAACGACAATAGTGCTTATAGAGCCACAACTACAGCTGGACACTACAGCAAGCGACATCCTTGATCGTAGAGTCCCAGCATTCACTCCAGCAAACTATCAACACCTAGTGTCCCCAGAAACATTGATCACAGGTAGCGAATCATCAACAGACTCCATGAACTATATTAGATCACACAACGACTACGGTCTAGGGTGCACTTGCAAGCAAAACCACCTTGTCAAACCTCTTTGGCTTAATGAGCGGTTTAGGCCCCAGCATTTCTCTATCCCTATTATCCACCAACAACCTCAGTATTTTGATACCAGAGGCATGTCAGTTGCTTATTGGTATCCTTCTCTTGTCGCGAGGGGCATGTTGACCGTTCTTCAGTGTCATCTCTCTTGCCTTGCGTACTATCACAGATCACTTCTCAATTGACAAGTTCATTATCCCATCTTTGCGAACTATCACTGACTACTTCCCGGTTGATAAGTTCGTTATACTGTCCTTGCAAACTGTCACCGACTGCTTCATGGTTGACAAGTTCGTTATCCTGTCCTTGCGAACTATCACTGATTGCTTCTCGGTTGACAAGTTCATTATCCTCTCCTTGAGAACTGTCATGACCACTTCTTGGTCGACTAGTTCATTATCCTATCCTTGAGAACTGTCATTGACTACTTCTTAGTTGACAAGTTCTTTATCCTATTGTCGCAAACTGTCATTGACTGCTTATCGATTGACAAGTTTGTTATCTAGAGTTCCAAATTGTTACTAACTGCTTCTTGGTTGACAAGTTTGTTATCCTGTTGTAACCATGCCGTCGAGGATGGCGAAAAACAATGATGATGTATGCGCCAAAGTCGGCAAAGCCACGGCAAAAATAAATAAAATGCAGATGCAGGAGTCGCCACCTAGTCTATTCAAATGGAAGACGAGGAAAGCCATATAACATGAAAATCATGCCAAACAATAAAAGAAAAAAAGTCTTCGTAAACCAGAAATGCGGGTAAGGATTCCTGTTATGCACGAGGAAGGTGTTAGGCACCCTCGTACGCTCGATAAATTGGTCTTTCTATTGATTTCTCTTTTGCTTAGGGAATGTCGGCTTTGCAACCTTTACTGTACGCCCAAGGGCGATATGCTATGCCATGCTTGTGTGGTGTCTAAATATAGGTGCATGATGTGTAGGGGTGTGTCCTAATGCTCAGAAATATCGCTCATATGTCGGGTCGGGTGTTGATGCAAGGATATTGCATAATAAGATCAAAGATCTAATATCTTGAGCGATTTATCATCCTTGCTTTACTATGTGCTTAATGCAATCTAATATGCAGGAAAACTGCTGAAAACAGAGATGTGCCTTCCTAATGTCTCAAGGAAGAAAGCCAAGGAAAAAACCCAGAAGAAATCAGGTCGAGAAAGCAAACAAAATACATATAAAAGCCTGTTGTGCTATTGAAAACAGACCACTGCGCCTATTTGGTGCGCCAGACTAGTGCTCCAGTCTGGTGCACAACCTATGTGCGTCTATGTGGGCCAGTAAAGTATGCTGAGGCAAAACCAGATAGCCACACAAAACCAAAACATCAGAGGATGCACTCTGGAAAAGTATGCAGTAGAAATCATTCTGTAAAACTTGGAAAACATGCATTAGAAGTGCTAGAGATGCAAATGCAAGGACTATGGACCTTGTGCTCATGGGCCAGTAGCCTCATACAAGATCCAACCTATTTAATCTAGATGAAAGATGCAGGATCCAGTCAGGCCACTGGATCATGGGCTGATGCACAAGGTTCTCCACATAGGAGTAGGGTGCAATTGGCCTACCAGATTCAGCCTAGGACCGAATATCAAAGTAGAGAAAACAGCTGGAAAATAATCTGATCTAGACTGAAAAGCATGCAGGTATCATCATGACACATCAGAGAATCAATCATAAAGAATCAAACTCAAAACCTCAGATAAAGCCATGCAAACAAAGATGCTAAATGCAAGTGATCTGATCTCTGGCCAGTCTGGCGCACCTGCTTGGTGTGCCAGATGGATGCGCTGGTTGGGTGCGCCTGAGTGGTGCGTCCCAGGGAGTCTGGATCAGACTGCAATTTGATCCAGAATCCACCCCAGCAGAGATATAGGGCAATTCATGCTAATGTAAATGGGTTCATGCCTTTATTAAGAACATAAAACATGATGGGGATGCACACGATCGAAAATCATCATGTAAATCATGCATTTAGAATTAAAACAAGTTGATGGATTCATGTTTGAAAACATGCAAAATGCCAAAGCATAGATACGTTCTGGATAAATGCAATCAGAACGCATGTAAATGATGGTCATAGCATATTAATATGTGCAAAAAACATATAAGTGCGTGGCAAAGCTATGTGCAAAGAAATGATAATAGAAGACAACTCATGCAAGCTTTATGCTAGAAACAAAAGCAAAGACTAGCATGGAGATTATTTTGCATAGAGAACAAGCATGTTTATCATAAAAACTTCATAAAACATG
>JAMKQA010145890.1:0-13567 GCA_024699735.1 Posidonia australis | reverse complement strand
TGGGATTTTCTAATGGCATGATGTTGTAATTTTAGCATGGTTTAGTTAAAATTCTGAATCATGAATGAAGTTAAGACTGTCATTCCACACACCAAATATCCAAACTCTCCTGAGGAGAGGATTGCTCCTGCAAACAAATTCAGTCTTAAGTCATGCTTGGTTATGATTTTGCATGTGATTTTTGACGTGAAATTTTGATTATGTACAGGTAAGTTGAAGCAGAATAGTTATAAGATTATGAGCGTCTAATTTGCAAAAAAGTGATATGATTTGTAGAATTATGGCATTGATTTTCGTATAAAATGGAAAATAAAAGATAAAATTTTCTATAATCTATTTAAAATTAGATGCTCAAATAAAATATTCTTTTATGATTAAATATGCCTTGAATTTGCATATATAATCTATTATGTCAACCATGTTTGGTAATAAATTTGGCTAAGATTCGAGCCTAGAAGAGTCTGTCTTGGATCCAAACTGTATCTTGGAACCATCCACGGAACTATTTTACTTCGAAGAAGCCTTTGCGTCGGTTGGTGCACAAACCAAGTGCAAAGAGGTGCACCAACCCATCCGAACAAGGCGTGGTTCGAGTTTCTCCTGGTTCCTTCCCGGATCGCGCCATTTTTCTTCACACCAGAGAGGAAGATCATGTCTCTCAACGCTTGGAAGCTGGAGGTTTGCTCCTCCTCCTCCTCCACCACTACCACCGCGACGACCGCATCCTCCTCCCTTGACACTCACCACCGGAAGCCCCCAAAATCGAACATCTCCTCGCAGCTCCGCCGTCTGCAGGATTTTTCCTACGACGACGACAGCCTGATCAACCGGAATGAGGGCAGAAAAGAAGAGAGCTCGAAGCTCGCCAGTTCTGCTAAAACAGAAGTTTTGTCGTTCGAGGAAGAGGAGATTGAGGAAGGCAAAGACGGTGGGCCAAAAAGGCGCAAGCTTTCTCAACCGTCGGACTTGTTCTCCACCGCCGTCGTTCCCGATCCCGTCGGAGGTCCCTTCGAGCCCTTGGTCCTCTCCTCCCCCGATAAACCTCTCGTACAGGTATTTTCCGTTTTCTCCCCGCTTCTAATTTCTTGTGATGTTCCTGTTGCAGGAATGGCACTGTTGTTAGTTTGAGTGGATATGTTATATGATTTGGTATGTAAGGCAATGTTCTTGAGTTGTTGCAGGTTCCTGCTTCTATTAGTTGTAGGCTTCTTGAGCACCAGAAGGTAGGTGTGAAGTTTCTCTATGATTTGTATGAGAACAATCATGGTGGCGTGCTTGGAGATGATATGTGAGTCCCTTCGAATTGTTTTCCCCGAAGAAACTTATTCTTGCTTCCATAGTCATATATTGTCTTACATTGATTTAACCATCAATCAGGGGACTGGGAAAGACGATTCAAACTATAGCTCTTCTAGCAGCTGTTATTGGAAAAGATACAGAACTTGAAGATAATCAGAGTAATAAAGATGGGAAGCACATGAAAAAAGGTCCTATTCTTATTATTTGCCCAACTTCTGTGATTAATAATTGGGGTAATGAATTTTCTGAATGGGGAGACTTCAGTTTTTCCATGTATCATGGACCAAATCGTGATCTGATCCTCGACAGATTAGTTGGTGGAAGTCTTGACATACTAATTACCAGCTTTGACACATTCAGAATTCATGATAAACTCTTGTGTGAGATTCAGTGGGACATCGTGGTAGTTGATGAAGCACATCGCCTGAAGAATGAAAAATCTGGATTATACAAGGCATGTTTAGGACTAAAAACCAGAAGACGTTTTGGCCTTACCGGAACCATCATGCAGAATAAAATTTTAGAGCTGTTTAATCTGTTTGATTGGGTTTCACCTGGATCATTAGGAACACGTGAACATTTTCGAGATTTTTATAACGAACCTTTAAAGCACGGACAGAGGTTAAGTGCTCCTGAGAGATTTGTTCGAATTGCTGATGAGAGGAAACAACATCTTTCATCAGTTCTGCGGAAATATCTGCTTAGACGGACCAAAGAGGAGACTATCAGCCATCTTATGTTGGGAAAGGAAGATAATGTTGTCTTCTGTACCATGAGTGATTTGCAAAAGCGTGCATACAGAAGAATGTTAGAACAACCAGAGATCCAATGTCTAATAAACAAGGACCTTCCTTGTGTCTGTGGTAGCCCTTTAAAACAGGTAGAATGCTGCAAAAGGATAGTTCCCAATGGGATCCTTTGGTCATATCTTCACAGGGCCAATCCTGATGGTTGCGATTCATGCCCCTTTTGCCTTGTTCTTCCGTCCATTATTAAACTTCAGCAGGTAATTCCATATGAAACATCCTTTTATAGATGCTTTATTATTCATCCTTGAACTTCTGAATATTATTGTTATCAGATAAGCAATCATTTGGAGTTAATCAAGCCTAACCCCAAGGATGAAACAGAAAAGCAAAAAAAGGATGCTGAACTGGCCTCTGCTATATTTGGTAGTGATGTTGGTTTGGTTGGTGGCAACACTCAAAGTGAAAGTTTCATGGAGCTCAGTGACGTAGAAAATTGTGGAAAGATGCGAGCCTTGGAAAGGCTTGCTGCATCATGGATTGCAAATGGTGACAAGATTCTATTATTCAGTTACTCTGTCAGGTGAACTGTGTTGTATCACTAACACGCTTATAGTTTACTTCTGATACCTTTCCCCTTATTGTAGTAGTGCACGCACACACACACACGCACACAGAGAGTATTTTGGTTAAATTAGGATATGGTACAATTCAAAAAGATTTCCAATTCAAATCATGCTGAGTTTAGTCTCGTTTTGGTTTTCCCCCTGTACCTGCATTTTCACAAGAATTCTGTAACTTAGGCATGCCATTATCCTATAATGAGCAACTATTTTCATTGCTGAAATTAATGTTTTTTTTGTTAGGAGATGGTATAATTCAAAAAGATTTCTGTCCTTTCCTCGTTACACAAAATATTCTGAATGTTGCTTCTATTGTAATATATATTTCCTGATGTTAATGTATATTAGAAAACTTGCATATTCATTACTTTCTATAGAAAATTTGGCAACATATTAGTATGCTAATGTCCTTAGAATGTTGTTTGTTTCACGCATTCACCACTCTCTGATATGTTTCTTGTCTTGATTTTTGCATGTATACTATTATAGTTTCTTGATACCATGAAGTATCTTTAGGCAAGTGGGCTGAACATCATGCTTATGTTTCCTGGTGCGATTTATGCCCCCCTATATGTTTGCATTGGACTTGATCTATGTTAGATAAATTATTATATTAATGGGTAAATGGATATCCATATGCCCTAGGTCATTAGTGGGTGTGTGTGTGTGTGTATATATATATATATATAATTTTCTTCTTTAGTAATAGATTACTTTTTGTTTCTCATTTAACATGGTATCAAGAGCAAGGCTCTCTAAACCCTAGCTGTCGGCAACCTCCTCCTCCATGCACCGCCGCCTTCTCCTCTTTCTCAACCCTACAGGGCTTCCTACATCTTTAGGCTACCCCCTTCCCCCTGCTTCTTTTCCTCCACACGCTGTTGCCTGTTGTTGGCCCGCCAATAGTCGTCGTTGGCATTGTCCGCCCTACCCCTCCTTTGGGGCCACTATCAATATCCTTTATTGATTCTCCTTTGCTGTCCTATACATGATCTAGAGGCATTTCTGCGCTAGCAACTGTCTACTATCACTGTTTCGGTTTTTTTCTCTCTCTTTGACTACCGAATAGGGGTTCTACTGCCTATTTATTGCCATATCACCCTTATTTAGCATCGGATCTATGTATTTCTTGTCAAATCAGACCTGTCTTCTCCAGATTCATGGCTTCTCTACCATTGTCTGACCATTCTAATCTTATCCTACACTCTGAAAGTGCCACGTCTATGAAGTTGACTAGAAAGAACTATGTTCTATGGGCAAAATCCTTCCAAGTTATTCTCGGTGCTCACAAAAAAGATCAAATATGTCATGCAAGATCCTCTTGACATCAAAGACCCCAAGTATGATGATTGATTTGTTGATGACTATGTAGTGATTTCATGGCTTAGGAACAACATGGAAGAATAAGTTGTTTGTTGTGTAATGATGCTAACTCCTGCCAAGAGAATCTAGGATTCTCTCAGGAGAACATATAGATACGAGAAGGATGTCTCAAGAATTGCAAAACTCTGTGAACAGATCTTCACCTTACATTAGGGTGATCAGTCTGTTCAAGAGTTATACACTACTTTTCGATTTTTGTTGGACAAGTTTGATATATATTAGTCGTTAGTTGCAAACATTGACGGATTGCGAGAGTACTGTGAGGAACTAGCTATGGCTAGATTCCTTTCAACCCTTTGTCCTGAGATTGCCTCTTAGATTCGTAGTCAGATACTTGACGGTGATATTATTCTTATATTGGATGTTACCTTATCTAGAGTTCTGAAGATTACTACTGGTTTACTATCATCTCATACTTATCATACTGTCATGGTGAGCACTAACTGTAAACGTGGACGTGAACGTGAACGGGGTGGAGGTCGCATTTTAAGGGGAAGACACACTTTTGCACCTAGTTGAGGGAACAAATGTTGTGAGCATTGTGGTCACTCTAATCACGTGTTAGATAAGTGCTGGGCGAAGTTCAGTAAACCTAAATGGGCACAACAAGCATTACCTGATACCTACACTAGTGATACAGTCACACCAGAGCTGATTGTCGTTCCTCTAGATGAGTATAAGCATCATCTTCAGTTTCGGGCATATCAGACTTCTACTGCTACTACCTCTCACACCTCTATAGTAGGTATTAGTACGTATCTAGTCTTTAAGGATAGTTCCTGGATTATAGATTCAGGAACTACCACTTGTATGATAGGTAATCATGATCTCTTTTTAAGATTATCACAATTATCTGACATTAACTTTGTGTCTATTGTCAATGGAGGTCAATGTTCAGTGACTAGGGTTAACTTTATTCAAGCTTCTTCTCATTTGCCACTGAATAAAGTTCTTTATATTTCTGATTTTCTTGTTAATCTCCTGTCTATTAGTGCCATTACAAAAATCCTTTTCTTTTTTGTGACATTCTTTCCATATCATTGCGTTTTTTAGGACGTGTTGACATGGAAGAGGATTATGCTGAGCCATGAAGCTAGAAAAGGCCTTTATTTGCTAGTTCGGAACGAGATTCCAAAGAGACTCCTCTGTTCTATGTCAAAGGTTGAGTTGTTGTTTTTGTGGCATTGTCGTCTTGATTATTCATACTTCAGTAAATTACAACAAGTTTTGCCATAGATAAGCATTAAGTCTTTTACTTGTGAGTCTTGTGAGTTAAATAAGTATCATCGTACTATCTTTCATCATCTATCTACTTTTATTAGTGAGAGTCTATTTGAGTCGATTCACTCTGATATCTGGACCAGCTTGAGTATCGTCTATGTTGGGTTTTTTGTAGATGATTATTCTAGAATTTTATAGATTTATTTGCTTAGAGATAGATCTCATATATTTATTGTAATCAAAAAATTTTCTAATGAAGGGAAGACTCAATTTTCCACTACTACTCGTTTCTTTTGTACTGATAATACTTTGGTGTACGTCTAATCTTAAATTTCTAAGTTTTGTGCTTCTCATGGTATTTTACATTATACTTTTTATTCCTATACCTCACAGCAAAATAGGGTTGTTGAACGTAAACATCATCACATTCTAGATGTTACACATACTCTTATGATTCAGATGAATGTCTAAAAATGTTATTGGTCTGACGTTGTTCTTACTACTACTTATTTGATTTACAGGATACCATTAGTAATTCTTTTTGAGGGCATCCCTTTCCGTTGTATGAGTCTTAATGAGAGTTTTTTTATCTTCCTCTTAGAGTGTTTGGTTGTGTTTATTATGTTCAGGATCACTCATTAGGACTTGACAAGTTAGCCCTTAAAGCTCTCAAGTGTATCTTTGTGGGATATTTTAGAACTCAAAAAGAGTACTGTTGTTACTGTCCACAGTCACAGAATTACTTGGTCTTTACTGATGTAACCTTTTTTAAGTCAGTTCCCTTCTTTCCTTCTTTCATACTTGTGATGTCTACGTCTATACCCCTTCCTATCCTTGTGGATAGTTTCACCAGTCTTACCTCGGTTAGTGTATTACCTCTCATTGTCAGTCTTACGGAGTCTTACCCTTTACAAGATTATCGTCGTCGCCAACAGGGAGACCTGACAACTTCAGTTCAGGTTGATATTACTTTTGCTTTTGTAGGTCAGCGACCTTCTAACCTTTATCTTCTCATTGCCATACGTTGTGGTAAGCATTATTTTACCTCACATCTTGTTTCAAATTTTGTTTCCTATGATCATCTTAGTCCAATTTTCTGTTAGTTTGCCTTAATCATTTTTGCTGAAACTATACTTAGGAACTACTCAGAGGCTTTACAAATATTACACTGGAAAGTTACTCTGGATGATGAGATACCGGTGTTATAGACATGACATACTTGGAAGCTTGTCCGTCGCTCATCTGACTCAGTAGTTGTTAGTTACCCTTGGGTGTTTATTATTACACATAAACCAGATGGTTCTATTAACAAATACAAGGTTCGTTTGGTAGTTAGAGGATTCACATAAACATATAGTGTTGATTATGTAGAAACTTTCTCACCTGTTGTTTGTTTAAATTTCATCGGTGTTTTACCGTTAGTTTCTTTCAATCAAGATTGGGAGATACACCAATGGGATGTGAAGAACGTTTTTCTGTATGGTGATTTGTCTGAATAGGTTTTGATTGAGCAATTTCCTAAATATGTTGTTCAAGAAGAGAATACAATGTGTTGCTTGAAAAAAGCTATATATGGTCTCAAACAAAGTCCTAGAGTCTAGTTTGAGAAATTCAATCAGATTGTCATGGACGTAGATTCTAGACGTTGTGCTGTTGATCATTGTATCTTCATTAGGAAAACAAAGGATAGGTGTGTGATACTAGTTGTTTATGTTGATGATATTCTACTTACAGGTAGTGATACAGTTGGTATTGCAGAGACGAAGATATATCTGGGAAGTCACTTTGTTATGAAAGATATGGGATGACCGAGATACTTCTTAGGGATTGAGTTTGCCTATTAAAAGAACAAATTAGTGCTATCATAGAGAAAGTTTGGATTTGATCTACTACAGGAGGCAGGTTTGTTGGGGTGCAAGCCAGAGTCTACACTAGTTGTCTTAAATCTAGATTTTGGGGATGATTCTTCTGAGCTTTTGGAGGATCCAGGTAGATACAAAAGATTGATTTGTAATTCATCTACTTACTTGTGACTAAACCAAACATAGCCTATGCAGTAGGTCTAATTAGTCAGTTTATGTATGAATCTAGAGCGGTTCACTGGATAGGAGCCCTTCGTGTGCTTTCTTACATTAAAAAAGCTCCGGGGAAAAGGAGGGAAAGGACTTTTATATGAGAACCATGGACATTTGAATGCTAAGGCTTTCTTTGATTTTAGCTATGTATGGCAGAAAATCTACTTCTGGTTACTATACTTTTGTAGGAGGCAATTTGGTCATTTGGTACAATAAGAAGTAAAATAAAGTTTTCCACTCTAGTGTAGAGGTAGAATACAAGTTTATGACTCAGATTGCTTGTGAGATGGTGTAGTTGCGGTCATTATTAAGTAAATTTGAATTTCCTGTCCAAATTCTCATGTTTATATACTGTGACAATCAAGCAATAATATTCATTGCAAATAATTCTGTATTCCATGAACACACAAAGTAATTGAAGTTGACTATCACTTTGTTAGAAATTTAGTTGTGAGAGGAGTCATATCCGCTTCTTATGGTCCTTCTACAGAAGAACTTGCAGATATCTTTATTAAAGGATTAGGAGTTGGTGTGTTTGAGTTTCTATATAACAAGTTAACATGATAGATACATATGTTTCAATTTGAGGGAGAGTGTTAGATAGATTATTATATTAGTAGGTAAATAGATATCCATATACCATGTATCATTAGTGGGTGTGTGTGTGTAATCTTCTCCTTTTGTATTAGACTACTTTTTTTTCTTCTCATTCAACAATCTGCATCAAGCAGGATGCTTGACATATTGGAGAAGTTTCTGATACGAAGGGGCTATTGCTTCTCAAGACTTGATGGGTCAACACCAATGAGTTTGCGCCAATCCCTGGTTGATGATTTTAACAGAAGCCCAAGCAAACAGGTAACTGTCCTGACTTTTAAACTCGTTTACCTTCTTACAAGAATGCACTTGTCTTTTCTTGTAGGTCTTCCTAATATCGACTAGAGCTGGTGGGCTCGGTCTGAATCTTGTAAGTGCAAATCGTGTTGTCATTTTCGATCCAAACTGGAATCCTTCACAAGATTTACAAGCACAAGATCGATCATTCCGTTATGGGCAGAAACGGCATGTTGTAGTGTTTCGTCTACTTGCAGCTGGTTCGGTTGAAGAACTAGTGTATTCTAGGCAAGTATACAAACAACAACTATCAAATATCGCTGTCTCAGGAAAAATGGAAAAACGTTATTTTGAAGGTGTTCAGGTAGGATGTTGAATATTATTGCTTTACATGCATGTCTCTCTTTTAATTGGTTTTAATATTTCAAATAACATTGTGCTTACAGGACTGTAAAGAATTCCAAGGGGAGCTGTTTGGAATCTGCAATCTTTTTCGTGACTTGTCAGATAAGCTCTTTACCAGCGATATAATTGACCCACATGAGAAACACGAACAGTATCGGAACGATGATACCACTGGGAAGGATGCAGATAAAGAGTTACTTTTAATATCAAATGTGGAGGAGTCAAAGCTTCACAATCTGGGTAAATTACACCACATGCTCTAATTCTTAGCATGACCACTTATAGAGCTATAGGACAATGCTTGATCTTAAAACATATTGTGAAGAACAATGCAAGCTCAATAAATTCCATATTTTCATACAAGTTATTGGACGATGCCTAAAGCATCCAGATGTATCTTAAAACATATTGTGAAGAAACAATGCAAGTTTAATATATTCCATATTTCCGTTCAAGTTCTAATTAACATTCTCCTATCCAGACCCGTGTTGATTTATATTGCCAGTGCAAAACTATGTTGCATGCATGGTACTCTGAAACACATATTTTTAAATTATCAATAGGATGTTCCTTATTTTTGATATCGTGGTTTATTCAGAAATTGGATTATATTATAACTAAATCTGAAACCTCTGCTGAACTGGCTTTAGATGTCAACTGTGTTTTAGCCTGGTTATTTGCTTCTAAACCAATTCTAATCACTCTTAAATCTTGATATTTCCACTTATTCATTGAGAAAGATCAAATTTATAGAAAACGAGTAATTTAAATTTCAATTATGTCTTGTGATATTCAGCTTCAGCCTTTGACGACTAATGTGATGAGTGAAACTTTGGTAATGCTCTGAAGAAATTTGCTAGTATTCTGTATGGTTGTCTGAGATATCGGATTTGTCTTGTCATCTATTGGTCCTAGAATGTTAGCATGATAGATTACAAAAAGATGCCATGACTGAATGTTACACTCTAGTCTATTTGACAATGATTCCTGACCAAAATAGCGTTTTCATTATCTCAATGGTGTTTCACAAACTCATTCCTAATACATGGAAAAATCCAAATGATGTAATTATTGGATGAATATCTGTCTAGTATACTTGGGTTGTCCATTTTGTTCTACTGTATCTATCACACACATGGTATGTGCCCTTGCATCATCTTCATTCACCATGATACACATCCTCAGGATGATGTTTCATATCATACTCTAAAAAGGCAAAAATTATGTGGTTGATTTTTGTAGGTATTTTTATAATATACATATATAATAAAATGTGTGTTCTATATTGAATGATTATAATCTATTACCATTTTCTTGTTGCTATTTTACCTTTTTAATGCGAAACTTGTCATTGCATTAGTGATACCTTGCTTATTAGTTAATTCATTTTCTATCTTCTGTAGTATACTGGTTTATGCTGTATTATTTTCATGTACACGGCCAATTGCCCAGTCATAGGATTGAATGGATTATCTGAAAATACCAGCGTGGTCAACCTAATCAAATGATCATGAATATAATTATCATTCTTGATTCATCTTCAGATCCACAAAGGGACGTCATTTCATACTGCAGATAGCAATGAGGGCTTCTTTTGCTACTAGTAATCGTTGACTTGAGAACTAATTCTAATGAACTGTAATTCTATTGCAGGCATTGTCTACTCTCATCGCAATGAAGACATCGTGAACATGGGTCCTAGCTTTCAGGGTAAAGAAAATGCTTCATGTTTACTCAAGAATGATAAAATAAGTTCAGCTTGCTTGTTGGAGAGGAAAACACAGCTTGATGTCAACAAGGAGAGAATTCCATTCTACGACCGTAAGAGAGAGGAATACGCACTCATTGCTCAGTTTATGGGTATGGAGGGGCTTGAGTTTAGCAGGTGGATACTAGATGCATCATCAATGAAGCTTGAAGAAGTGCTTCGGAACTATAAGAAACAGAAGACACAAAGTACACCTCTAGTCAACGATCATTGACTGTGATGTAAAATTTTTGTAAAGATAACTTCAGTTCTTCTTGCTGTAAAAAAATCATCCTTTTGCCCATTGTCGTAATTATTATTCTTTTCTCATCTATTTTTGTAAGTATGTCTGTACTTGTAAATCGAAGTCACGGGGAAATGTGGTTCTTTCAAGAATGTATGTCAGCCCGACGACTGCTTTGTAGGGAATTTTCGTGAATCAGAAGTTGACCTTTCTGTCGCATTGATATATGGCTTATGGTGAGAAAGAAAAGTGATTCATGACATCGGAAAAAAGGATCGTTGCGGACTGATGATCAATGGCATGAAGCACAAAACATGAAAAGAGTTATGGCTATTAAGTATTCACTCATGATATGAAGCATATACTATTGTACATATCATTAATATAAAGCACTTGTTATGATCTTTTTTTTTGTACCGTAAGAAATTACTCATTAATATGGAGCTCCCAACTTTGCTCCTTCCCATATTTACTCGCGTTTCGTCCCTTCCTCGTTCCACTCTGCAAAGTTTCGTGTATGGCAAGTGCCTCGTCATGCTGCGTCCTCTTTATGCCATAACCTTAGAAAAGGTTTTGTGTATGATCCTACATACAATTATACATAATTCATTTTAATCTTTATATAATATCATAAGAAAAAATGGAGATAATATCATAGGTCTCATCATCAGGGGTTGAAAAAAATTATGTATAATTGTGTGTAAATAAACAGCTCTCTTGGAATTTTTTGGACTTCTAACACCACCTTGCGATCGACATGTTCCTTCCTCTCTACCTCTACTGCATGATTGTTTATATCTTCTCATCCATTTTGTCAATCCCTTCTTCTTCTATGAATGGTTCTTCATCATTGCTTTTGTTAAGGTCGACAATGAGTAACTTGTCGATTCCAAAAAGTCTAAGAGGGAGTTTGCGTACTTGAAAAGGAAAGAAAATTAATAGAAAAGAAAGTATTTTTCTTTTGATCCCAAAATGTGTTTAAAATTATATTACTTGTGCATATTTTCCATTAAAAAGTAAATTCTTTTGACTTCCAACACAAGCGTAAATTATTTCTTTACCCTTTCCACCGATAAAGATGAAATTTGAAGGAAAAATATCATACATTGCTTTCTACACATGTACAAATACTTTATTGGAGCCAAATAGAAAATAAAATTTCATGATTTTGTTTTCCATTGTTTTCCTCTTAACCTTATATTTTCACATCCTTTGGTTTCCTTAGCACAAATAGGTTCTAAGGATTAATTTGTTAACATATTTTTTTTATTAAAAAAAATAAAAAACCTCATTTTTGTGAATTTTTTTAATTTTTATGAGAAGTCATTAGAATTATACGATGACATCGGTTTTACATTAGTTAAATGAAGTTCATGTATTTTTTTGTAAATTGTGTTGTACTTCATTCATAGAATACGGGAAAAATAATTTCAATATTACTAAAAAATTAATTCAATATTTATCAAAACCATTTTCTAATAAACTCTAAAAGAAATACAATACAGTTTACTGAAAAAAGTACATAAACCTTGTTTACCTTAAATAAGGTCGGACATCATTTGACAATTTGCCTAAACAATCAATAACTCTACGTTAAGTACTTTGAGAAAACTTGACATAAAAAAACTGCAAGCAAACAAACGGACCCTAAGTTCACAGAGACTTGGCACCAACTATTAGGACGTTGCCCCACTGTTGACGATGTATGAATAAATCAGGCTGTGAAGAATCTAAACTCGTGTCCTTGTCAATGGAAGGATGAAGGAGAGTGTAGAGAATTGTGTACATTATGTTGTTTTTCGAGGCTCCTTGTATAGATTTTCTGAATGCATGGGGAACTACCACGTTCTGAGAAATCAAGAAAACTTCCTAGAAATATGGAATTCTTGAGATCTTCAAAGTTTTACTGTCATTTGATTTGTATGGTTATGCTAGTACCAGGTTACTGTAAGCTTCAAGATGCTACAAAGTTTTTTTTTGTTGAAATTAATAGATATATTTTTTTTTTCTTATAATTATAAGACTTAAATTAGGAAAAAAAGGTGTGAGTTTTACTCTCTTTGATCAACTACACCATGTCAGTTCGAGACGTTACCAAGTTGAAACGAGTTCTGAGGTGTCGTCTAACTTGAGTTAAGCTTTGAGGTCCAATCGAGAAGAGGTGAGTCATAAGGTGTTTCCGAGACGAGGTGAACTCCCAAATCCTGTGAAGCTGAGGTAATCTATGAGGTCCTGCAGAACTAAGGTATACTTAAGGTGAGGTGAATTCTAATATCCTACCGTGCTAATGTAAGCTTCGAGATTGAAGTTAATCTGAAGGGCCTCTGAAATATTACACTTATCATTCATCAACTATGCCTATATATTATTCAAAGATTTGAGAGCACCTCCAGCCGTTGTTTCCATATAATTCGATTTAACGCTTGTAATGAAGGGACAGTTATACAGTGAGTTGTAGTAGCGACTACCTAACGTTCTCGTGAAACTGTGCTTTCTTGGTGCCCTAAAGCTGCGCAGTGCTCTCTGTGATGGCTTCCGTCCGATCTGGTCGCCACGCTTCCTCTGGGAGGCGAGCATCTGTGCCTTCCCCGTACTACCTCCGGTCATCGTGTAAGAGACCTTCCTCTGCTGGGGCCTTTCCTGAAGGCTCAGCCAGTGGTTCCCTTCATCGACCGGTAACATCTTTTCACTCTTTGCTTATCTCGGATCTGGGATGTCGTAAGAGAAAGGCGACCACTCCCCTTATGCCCCGATCTGACTCCTGCGGTCGGGTTGCTGCCACTGGTTTTCGGAGGGGTCGTTTCCCCTCTGCGATCTGTAGGATACTAAGGCTTCTCTAGATAGGGGTGAATAGAGATTTTCCGGTTTCAATTAAGTCTTTGGAATTTATGATGCAATTCAAGAATTTTAGCACATAAGCATTCAATCGCAAAGACACAAGATTTATAGTGGTTCAGCCAACCCCGGCTTAATCCACTCCTCAAGTTCCC
>JAMKQA010145889.1:0-10642 GCA_024699735.1 Posidonia australis | reverse complement strand
GGTTTTTGTTGGATTTTAGGTGGATTTTAGCTGGATTAAGTGTTTTATTTGTTTTTCAGTGGATTTTAAGTTGGGTTAAGTGTTTTATTTGTTTTTTAGTGGATTTTAATGGGGTGGTGTTTTACTAGGTCAGGTGGGCTAGTGTAGGTCTGATTGGGACCTGTGTGGACTAGGATTTTGGTGGTCGCGACGAGAGCATCAACCGGAGGAGTCTGCTGCCAAATGAGCTCAAAATTGGGGTGTCTACACATATATTTTGTGTTGGCAAAATTTGCTTGATCTCGATTTTGATGATAACAAAACAAAATTATGTGCTAATCCTTCTAAATAAGTCAAGGAAGAATTCTTATGGACATTGGTAAAAAAAGAAGGCAAAATGGACTAAAAAGAGCTTATGTGACAATTCATGGCAAATCATTTAAAGATTGAAGTTTGGAGATATATTGTATCAAGTTCTTATTGTAATTCACGTAAATGTAATTTAGTGTATTTTAGAAACTTGTAATAATCTCTCAAATAGCTGATTGTACCTTAGGAAAATAATCATAGCCCTAAACCAAACCATTCATTGATTACATGTAATGCCCTCGCCCGAGAGGTGCAACCCTAAATAGCATCAACCCCCAATTACAATAATTTACAATATTTAAAATAATCCGGGAAGGACTACTACCCAGAAACAGTGTGCGGCTAGTGGCTTTGAAACTCAAACACTGGTGATCAAACTACACTCTAGCCACGCACCTGAAACCTAAAACAAGGAAAACAAAACATGCATGAGTAACCTCTAAGCCACCCAATACGCGCTCAATTGCGGAAAACTATGACAAAACTCTAATCTCCATTAGTTATAAAACCAATTCACAAAACTTTGGAATCCTTATCCAAATCATGCTCTTTCAATTAATTTCCTTTTTCTCAAATCTCATGCATTTTCCAAATCAGTTATGCATTCAAGAAACCACAATATCATCCATATCCAGCCTAAAATACAAGACCCAAAACTCAGGCAAACATTTGCTAGCAACTGGCACAAGTCATCATTTTTAAATTATTTTCAATTCAGCTAGAATCTGGCTAAAACCTCAAGCCAAAACTCATAGTTTGATTCAAGCTCAAAACCACATACACATTTCACAACCATTTTTAATATTGTCACCTTGATTAGAGGTAACCAAGCACACAAACAGTCAGTAAGAAAGCAACCCCTATCCTACTACAGTACCACGGTGAAGTTCACCAAGCGGGAGGACACCGCCCTAGCCAACATGCCTTAAAATTTTAATTTTCATCATATATGCAGGAAGATACGTCTTTTCTTGATGTCCCATTAGTGTCCAGACACCCAGATCCACACCCCTAGGCCCAGCCAATGCAGTCTCATATGGGGTAATCTGGTCTTTTCAACTGCCCCAAATCACAGCAGCCATGGCCATATCTAACAATGGGTTCCATTAGAGTTTCATACCTTTACTAGATTGTCGATACGAAACCCACATGGATCCGGAATAATACTAAATCCACTTTTCAAATCATGCAGGTTTTCCTCAAAAACAACTTTAAAATGCTTTAATTACAAGAAACTCTTTCCATAAATCATTACCCCATTCATCAAGGATTCTCATCAAAATATTACATGCCAAAAACTACTTAAAACCATTCACATTCATCTTTAATGGAAATCTCATTACACAGTTCAGGGGCCTTATTTGGTATATCGAAAACTTTCGTAGTACCGAAAATCCCTAATTCAACATACCAAAATCCAATGGTATGCTGAAATCTCTTGAAATCTGACATATTCATAAGGGCCTATTTTGGCTTGTCAAAGGGTTTGAAAGTGTTGTTTTCCCCTAATTCGACATTCCAATACATTTCAGCATACCGATTCAGATGAAACCTGAACATCCCCTCAGCCTTAGGTCGCTCATTCGTCGAAATGGGAGCCACTGTGTAATGACCGAAACCTTAGATGGCATTTTAACAAGCTAATTAGTCTAGATTTCATGGTCACCTGCAAACTGATGTGTGTACTGGTACCACGGATGGGTACCATAGCCTGGATATGTAGGAATTTCCAAGATTTTTAATTCAAAACTTAAGTCGCATTCTATGGATTCGGTGTTATGATCAAGCTTCGGACGTTGTGTCATAGTGTCCTGAGTTCGAAATACTATGTGGAAGCCCTAAGGTTTTGTTCTATAGCTGTGGAAGCTTGTAGGTGCACTTGAGTGGTTGTTTCCCTGTGACACGGGCCACTAGATCTGTAGGTGATTGTGCGACTGTTGGTTCAATGCTCGTAACCTAACTTGCACGAGGCGATGACCTATAGAGTGCTAGTCGTGTGCTCTCGAAGTCGGCGTGCGGGTTTTTGAGTTTCAAACTCGTGGTTGGGTGCCTGCACCTACTACCACAATCGTGGGCTTGGGTTTTCTTTTGGTTCGCAATTCTCATAGGACGGCTCATTCCTGTCTCATGCCAAGAGTTCAAAGAAGAGGAGGTGAGTGTGTGGCGAGGGTCTGAGGATCTTTTCCCTTTTTTCCCTTCCTTTATTTTCTCTTCCCTTTCTTACCCCTCTTCCTTGTCTCTTCCTTCGTGTGTGTGTGTGTGTGTGTGTTTATGTATATATAGGCTAATTTTTTGATAGGACCCGTCCCCACTTAAGATATGTAGGGCTCCAAATCTCTCAATAGTTGGATTTGATTCTTATGGTAGATCTATTGGAAAAGGTGGTTACAATAACTACCTCCTTATTTAATAGAATTCTTTTAAATTATTGTCATTAAAATGGTAATTACTATAACCACCTTTTCTATTAGATCCATCATCAGATTCAAATTCAGCAGTTGAGAGATTCATGACCCTACTTATCTTAAATAGGGACGAGTCCTATCACAAAATTAGCCTATATATATATATACATACATACATACATATATATATATATATATATGTATATATGTATGTATATATATGTATATATGTATGTATATGTATATATATATGTATATATATGTATATATATATGTATCTATATATACATATAGAGAGAGGAGAGACTACCAAGAGAGGTAGGAAGAGTTGCAGAGCCACCGCCATGCCACCATGCCATCCTAGTTGTTGTTGTGAGGAGGGGAAGAGGAGGAGGAGATTCAGTAGTGAAGGAAAGAGAGAGAGAGAGAGAGAAGGCCAGACGACATTTTCCAAGGTACACACTTCATTTAAATTCCATTTTTGATTCCTATATTATTGGTAGCGATCATGATAATGTGTTTGGAATGAGTGGATGCCTGGGCAATTTTTAGAGAATTTATGGCAATTTTCAGGGGCTTTAATGGCATCGGCGGTTACTGTGCTTGTGCACAGTAACTGTAAGTGATGGATTGTGATATATGATGATCCGTGTATCGAATCCTTGTGTTTCTTGTACCAAATTGTAGAGCTCGTCGAGATCTTCAATTTGGCATATTGTTTGTAATTTTTCGATGCATGTGCTGTGGTGGGTGTATTGTGTACCCCAAAACCTTTGGCTTGTAATTTCATGCGAACTGCACATTAGATCGTTGTAAAATTTGTTCCAAAATGTAGATCGCCTCGAGATCTTCATTTTAGTAAATGGTTTGCAAGATTTGGCTGACCGTGCTAGGAATGGTTCTAACTCCCAGTTTTGGCAAAAAAATGGCTCGTCTAAGGAAGAAAATGAACGGTAAATTTGGCATTTTGCATTTTGACCCTTCAATTTTGTAGAAATTATTATTAGGTCCCTTGCCATAGGTGAAAATTATATCATAGCAGCAGACCTAGGGGATATGAGACCTCTATGTAGCTAGACATGATACCCTAGCCAGTACAGGTACCAAGACTGGTAGGAACCACGTAGCCAATAAACCATACCGACAAGGGGTAGTGAGATCTCTAAGTGGTTGGGGACACATCCAAGGTCGTGGTTGCTGAGTTACTGTGACTGTTGTACGAAAAGGCCCTGGAGTGAAAGAGACTTAGGCATTCCCTTAATACTAATGCTGGCTAGGTCTGGGGTAGGAGGCCTTAGGTTCCTAGGTACCAAGGGGCATCATGAGGGCACACCTTGTGTGTGTGCTATATGTGATATAGCGAGACTTGTGAGCTGAGGCGGTTGGACTCCTACACGAAGTGGTTCACCACGACAGTGTAGTTGAGAGGAGTAGGGGTCTCTAGTAGTTGCTTGTGGCCAGTGTTGATTACATTGCATCGGGCAGCTTGACACAATGTTAAGGGTTCTGCCGTGGAGTTAGGGACACTAGGACAGGTAGGCTACGACTATCCGTGGCAGTGCACTGGGTTCAGGGTTGTTGTCCCCAACGAGTGCTTATGGCCATTGCTTGTTGTTTTGTATCACCATGAGTGGTGTTGTGGTTTACCTGAGATACAGATTTGTACTGTTTTCTAAGACATGAGATTTTGGAGCAGAGGCTCTGTGTTTGATATGGTTTTCTATGGTTTGGATTTGAGGCTCCGTGCTGGCTTTCGTGTGTTGTTGTGGTGGCCTTCTAGATACTAGTTAGAGTATTCAGACACCGTTGGTTACTTGATTTGCACAAAGAGTGTCTAGGATTTGGTTGTCTGCATAAAGGTTTTAAAAGGTATGCATATAATTTTGAAAAGAAAGAAAAGAAAATGACTTTTAAAAGGCATGTTTTTAAAGAGTTTGTTGCTTGGTGGGCAAAATTGCCAATTGAAGTGCGGTAACATCCAAGAGAGATGCCAAAGTTATGTGTGTGTTTAGGTGGGGTGTGTGCTAGGTGACCTTTCAGTGGTCACACATGTGTGTTTGTTTTGGTGTTTTCTACAGGTGCAGGTGTAGGATAGAGGTAGGAGTTTACTAGTGCATGAAGAACTGGAGTCACTTTGCCGTACATCAGGGATCCTAATGAGAGTTTAGTAGTTTAATTTTATTTTAATTAATAGTGTTTTATTTATGTTACCTATAATTGGATTTAGCTTTAGTGAAGGTAATTTAAAAGAAAAATGTAGCTAAACTGAGAGGTAACTGTTGTAGGAGATGCAGGAAGAGGAAGATGAGGTCTTCTTGAGTTTGCTCCTGATCTGATGTAGAAGTTAAGGTTGTGGATTCATCGGTTCACTGAATCAACGGCTGGATGTTGTTCAATAGCTTCCTCGTGCAACGTAGCTCTTTTTTTCCCTTCAAACTAAATGAATCTAGATTAGGCTAAGGTAAAGTATGCAAAAATCAAAAGAATATGGAAAAACATGACTAAAGCACCTAAATACTAAACGGGTGTTGTCCCTACATATATATGTTATGGATCTAATATGAAATATGATGAGGAAATGAGAAAGGAACATGGGAACGATACTCCCCTCACCTTTTTGTATGCAACATGCACGAGGAAGTGGAGGCACAAACAAGAGTAGGGACTGAAGAGAAGATTAGGGGGGCTCCTTGCAAGAATCTGGTAGGGCTTTGCTTCAGTGGCACACATTGTTAGCACACTCTAGTGGAGCACATAGGTGGCGCACTAGACTGGAGCACCATTTTGGTGCACCAAACAGGCGCACCTAGTAGTTCCAGTGCACCAACAGAGGCACTTTGGCATTTTATTTAGCATGTTGCTTGCTTGATTCTGTCATTGGTTTTTCTTGTGTTTTCTCCTAGATATACTAGGATAGCATTTGCATAGTTTCATGCTCATCCATGCAATATGTCCTAGGTTTTGCATGTAGTAAAGCAAGGATGATAGTTACTCAGTGTTAATGGATCCGTGGTTGTATCAGTGCAATATCTTTGTGCCGATATTCGATCCATGACTTGAGTGATCATTTAGAGTATTTGGACACACCCCACTGTCCTTTTACCCATATTTAGCATAAGGCACAACTCGCATGTAGCATTGCATTGCATATCGCCCTTGGGCGTACAGAAACAGCCTAAAAAGCCGACATTTCCATATAAGTAAACGAGAAACCCATGAAAGACAGATTTCTCAGGCGCATGGTGGTGCCAATACCTTTCCCGTGCGTAACAAGAATCCTTGCCCAATTTTCTGCTTCATGATGACTTTTCCATTGGTTTATTGCATAGTTTTAGTGTTTTAAAATGGTTTTCCTTGTCTCCCATTTTTAAGTAGACTAGGTGGTGACTCCTGCATTTTTATCATTGCTTTATCGGTTTTTACCATGACTTTGCTGACCCTTGTGCATTTGGCCTTTCGTGCCACGCCCGAGGCTGTCGCCAGCATGGTTACAATATCTACAGTAACGACTTAGGGCAGGTCGTTACACTCTGACAGACTTATCTCCGGTGAACTACAATTCACATATAAAATACCAAATGTAGTGTTCTAAGCCAGTTATCATTTAGGACAAATTTTATCAAAATCCATAGACCATAGCTCTCGAAATAAAATCATAAAACAGAGAGCGCACAAAACATTCACTATAACACAAACCACATATTCGTCCAAAAATCCACAAAAAAATCACCATAATTCGCAAAACATGGCATAATCCATTCCTAAGCTTGCAATCCTACACATTCACCTCTTTTAATAATTTTCATGATTTTACATGCATTTATCATGATATTCTATCATTAAACATAAAACACACAGCAGAGAGAGAGGCAGGATGCGTACCTCTTCGGTAATCCCTACGCCTCTTCGGCTCTCAGCTCGCACCACTCCTCCTCTAGCCTTTACTTCTCTCGTGGCTCGCACCCCTATGGTTTCCCCTCACTTGTGCCTTTGGATGTTCAATGCCACGGCCATTACCCCTCATCCTCCTCTTAAAGCCTCTTGCACCTGCCACCTCTGCTTTGCCTATGGGTCGCCTCAGCCTTCACAAGGCTGGCATGACGAGATGAGACGGGCAGGCTACGGGTTAGGAAGGACACTTCGTGAAGGGAAGAAGGAAAGCACTGTGTGTATTTTGACCAAAAGTCAACCAAGAATCCATGCACATACAAAAGAAATACAAGCGAGAAAGCCACTCAACTAGGGAAACCAAGCTAACGTAGCCATATAGAGAGAGAAGAACACACTCTTGGGCCAACATCACCTTGATTATCCATTAATAAACTATTTACTTAAATTTTACAAATATTTCATGGTTCACGATAATCTAGATAATCAGGCCAAGTGTTATATCTTACCCACCTTAAAAGGAATTTTGCCCTTGAAATTCACCTCTAATAATATAAATAGGCGTATGTCATCTGGATGTCTACCTCACACTCCCAGGTAGCCTCATCCGTGTCATGGTGCTACCACTGAACCAACACCAATGGAATGACCTTGTTCCTAAGAACTTGCTCTTTTAAGCCTAGAATCTGTACTGTATCCCCTACCATGGACAGGTCCTCCTGAAGCTCCTCTGGCTGCATTGGTATCACCTAGGACGTGTCAACCAAGCACCTCCTCAACATGGACACATGGAAGACGCTATGCACACTAACAAGCTTTGGAGGCAGGTCCAACCTATAAGCCAGCTTACCAACCCTCTTGGTAATCTGATACGGTCCAATGTAGTGGGGACTCAACTTGCTTCACTTCCTAAATTGCGCAACTCCCTTAGTCAGTGAAACCTTTAGGAAAACGAAGTCTCCCACCTAGAATTTCAAAGGCCTTATCTCCTCTAATCTACATAGCTCTTCTATCGACTCTACGTAGTTAGCAGTCTCTTTCTGATCAATTCCACCTTACCCTCGTACTACTGTATGATCTTAGGACCAACCAGCTGTCTCTCGCCCACCTCACCCCAACAAGTGGGGGTCTTACAAGGTCTGCCATACAGTGCCTTAAAGGAGCCATCCCAATGGTAGCATGGTAGCTATTGTTGTAAGCAAACTCTATCAGTGTAGGCCCGCAGCATGTCCTCCAATGCCTTAATGGTCCTCTTTGTCTAACTACTTTTCTAAGGGTGGAAGGTAGTATTGAAGTTCAATACTGTACAAAAACCCTACTACAACTCTCCCTAAAACATTGAGTTGAACCATGTGTCTTTGTTAGACACTATGGACACTAGGACACCGTGCAGTCGAATAATCTCAACTACATACAACTCTGCCAATCTAGTCAAAGGAAAATTCACCCCCATAGGCATGAAATGTGTCGATTTCGTAAGGCGATCCAGAATTACCTAGATTGAGGCTGTATGCTAAGTAGGGCCCGTGTGGCTGGCTGCGGTCCATGGATAACCATCTCAATGGATTCCTCATCAAAGGGTCTATCTTAAACTTGTGAAGCAAGAGCGCGCTAGCGCCCAACATACTCTCCAAATGATTCATGGGGCTTTTTCTTGGTGGTGGCAAGGTCCTCACGCTTAGGGACCAAGTCAAAATTGAAGGAGTACTATTCCAGGAACGCCTGGCTAAGGTCGTTCCAAGTCTTTATCTGGACCAGATCTAAAGAGGTGATCCATTCCAGTGCAGGAATAGTTAGACTCTTTTGGAAAAGACGGATCAATAACCTCTTATCAGCCTGAAGCTGTGCGAGATCTCAATAGTACACCCTTAAATGTGAGATAGGGTAGCCTTTACTATTGTATTTCTCGAAATCTTGGACTTGGAAGTTTGGTGGGAGAGTAGCCTCTGGGAAATAGCTGAGGTCCTGGAATTGGTAAGACTGGCAGTCTTTTCCCTACACTTGTCGAAGTGCTTTCTCAAGATCTCCCACCCTGGCATGGAGGGCATCTGGAGCGACTGATGAGGGTGATGTAGCCAAGGTGGGTCCTGCGTACGCCACATGGGTCGCACCGAGGTGCTCCTCCAGATCCACCATCGCGTCTGCTAGTGTCAGTGCACGATGGTCAACGTACCCATGTGTTGGTGCAGAGTGTTGTAGGGTGTATGCAGAAACTTGGTTCTGATGCAAGAAGGGAAGGGGAGATGCATGATATACTAAGTGAGGTGTAGTGTGAGTGGGGTACAACTGCCGTCTCGAGACGGATCTGGGGAATGAGACATGAGGGTATTGTGCCCTTGCCGAACCTAAAGGCTGGCCACCAAGTGCATAGGAGGGATGCTGTGCGGTGACTAGTGAGGAAGCTATAGGCGGAGTCAGTCCCACTGCCACTGAAGTCGAAAGAAGATAAGGCGATGGGCAGGGAGGTGGTGTAGTGGATGTAACATGATATGCAAGGGACGGCAACAAAGGGACCTCTGGAACTACCAGAGGAGCAACAGAAGTAGGAAGTATATAGAAACCCATGCCCTGAAGCTTTTGAGCAAGCTCAAGAAGCTGTTGATCGTGGAGGACACGAGACCCATCGGTAGCAATACCAGAGACCACAGTAAAAGGGGCAGACGATCCAAGTCGTGGTTGTACTTTAGACTATCCAACAGAGAGGGATCCTATCAGAGATGTCGCCATAGATGGCCGAGTACCAAAAGTAGCAGGTCCAGCCAGAGGATAAGATAGAGGCTAGGTCTCCGGAATGCGTGTGGTCGTCACAGTGGCGGCCTCAATGATCGACTCCACAATGGAGTGGGCCTGCCAATTTCCGGTACCCAAGGAATTCCCGACCATCAGGAAACGGCTGTCGAGGGGAGTGACAGAGGTAGAAGAAATCAGTGTCAAAGGAGAGACTAGGGAGGCAGTCACCTCAGGAGCAATAGAAATCAAAGGCTCACCAAGACGTTGGGCCATGGTGGAACAAGAGCGAGTAAGAATCGGACTATGGCAATAAGGCAAAGGACGGATCCTAGGACAAGCTATTGTCGACAACGATAAGTAACTCAGGAAAGGATGGGCGAGATCTGTCACCAAAGGGGAAACAAAAAACAGACACGCTTGAGCTTCGACGGAGGAACTTGCACGCTAACATGTAAGAAAACAACAGGCATCAGGGGACCTGATGTGAGTAGAACAAGACATAGATGTAATGTTATTAGGGTGGCATGAATGCACATACATATGGATGCAACTATTATGCGCTCCCTCACCATCTTTGTGTGTCCTAGTAAGCTGTCTACTCCGGACTCTCTCTGGGGTATGCAGGTCTCCGACTTAAGGCAAGAAAGTAAGGTCCCCGCTCTAAATCCTGTCCAAGGCGTAGGCTGTGAACGGGTGGTGCGTTGGTGGCCTCATCTCCTGCAGTAGCATGGAGCTGTAGCCTCTACTAGCACCAACACGACCCTAGACAAAAGGGGGACAAACTAGCAACACGTCTTATACCAAAGCCATAGAACAGGCTACCAGAATTGTCCTTTGCAAACTATAGGTGGACTCAGGAGAGAAGAATGCATGCACCTATATGAATGAATCATGCATGTATGCTTTTGTGTCTTTTACCATTGGGGTAAGAGTTTGAATTGGTCTCTAGTTTTGCCTTATTAAATGTTTCTCTAAGTTTGAGTGTTTTATTTTAAACCAGAAAGGGGAAACAAACATGTCTTTACTCTCCTAGGCATGTCAAGTGCAAAAAGGGAAAAAACATACAACTAAGGCAAACAAGCAAGCAAACAACAAGCTAAAGACATGATCATGGTGTAGACACCCCAATTTTGAGCTCATTTGGCAGCAGGCTCCTCCGGTTGATGCTCTGGTCGCAACCACTAAAACCCTAGCTCACACAAGCCCAATTAGGTTCACGCTAGCCCACATGACCTAATAAAACACTAAAACGCAGTAAAACTCACTGAAAA